>JANAVB010016798.1:5973321-5988440 GCA_029216955.1 Iris pallida | reverse complement strand
CTAGTTGTGTATTGAACAGGACCACTTGAGGTTGTTCTCTTTGTACTGGCTACATAAGTGAACAAACACCTCAGTTCTTATGGATGCTTGTGCTCTTAATCCGGATATAATAACAGACATGTATATCTAGTGTGCATTACTTTGACTCATAAAAGAGTGAGATTCATTATGGATCAACAACCTCTATGAATTGGGTATAACATTGTATGTATGATGGGCTGTTGATTATAAATGAATCCATGTCCCGATACATCGGGTTGATGATGTCCCCTTAAGGAGCTCACAAGATTATCATATAAACCCTGCAGGTGGATTATATCCGACATGACAAATAAAGTTGAGCGGTACTACTTAAGGATAAAAGATGTCGAATCAATATAGTTGTCAGTAACTTAATTTGATCGACGGACATACGATATCTTAACATGGGGAGCCAAACGAGCATATAATAAAAGGAGCCCACAAACATAATTTGGGATTTGGGGAGGTAGTGCAACAATAGCTCATTAGTGGACCGAGCTATTTAATGGGCCTGGATTGTGTTCGGGCTGAACACGCGATATCCAGATCCGTTAGGAGGCCTAACCCTAATTTTTCCTCATGGTCCCTGCCGTAACCTATATATATCCTCTATTATCTGGCCGAGATATTACTTATCAGAAATCAATATTTTCTCTAAATTCGTGATTCACGTAAGAAGAGAAAAGAGGGCTGCCAAGGAGAAGAAAATGTTGGGAGATCGTCGCCCACACGACGTCCAACTCGAGGAAGGAATACGTGCAGAAGATCTTGGGGTCGTCCGCTCGAGATTGCCAGGAATTACTATCTTCTTTCCGCCGCAGGTATAATTCGTGAACCCTAGTTTCCGTCTATGAAGGGTTAGAACACGTATTAGATCTTTTTAACTTTCTATCGATCAATACGCACACCAAAGAAAGGATCCTGGGAATCTCTAGTTCCATCAATTGGTATCAGAGCCACTTTGGATCTACGTATTGATTGATACATCCATGCTGTCCAATAAAACCTGTGCTGTGTAATAGTCGGATAGATGTAGATCTGTTCTAACTCGGTTTTGCAGGCATCTTAGATCCAACTACTATGGTCCAATGCATATTTTTTATTGTGTTGTTTAAACCACAGACATGTCGTGGATGTGTTGTTGCTGTAGATGCAACTAAAATCACGAGGGTTGATCGTGCTTATTATTTTAATTTTTCAATCTAGATTATGTGTGAACTCCTTCGGGAGGCATAGGATTGATGTAATTTTAATTATTTTTGATCAATCGTGATGGCGGTGGTGGCTGTTTCTGACGCCGGACGAGATGCTCGTTTTAAGCAGTCCCGAGGCAGACAGATGATTTTCGATGAAGGAATCGACCGCCAAAACCTAAAAAAAAAATTGGGCGCTGCCCCGAACCACGACTTGACCGGGCAGGTCGAACCCGAATAGATCTGCGCAGCATCAGATTTTGGATTCAGATAGTTGAGGAGAGAGAAGCAACGATGACCATAATAGTTGGATATTTTCTCTTATTTTTGTCTTTTTGCTTTTTTCTGATTATGCATTTATTATTGTGTGGATTTTTTTTTAAAAAACTAAGCCTACATTAATAATGGACAACATGGACATAATATCAACTAGTAGAAAAACCCTCATTGTTAAATAACTAAGTGGGAGAGGATATTTATTTAGTATAAATTCTATGGTCTCCATTACTGGTTTATAGGTGATGTAATTATACTTGCGCGTTGGCTTTAGTACTTTCCTCCATATCGGATGAGTATAATTATGGATCAACAGTAGAAACTTCCTTAGATAATTGTAGAAAGTTACCTAGTATGTGTTCACTTCTTATCTGAAGGAACTCATACAAGGTAATGGACTTAGTATTAAGTAATGGTATACACTTAGATACAAATAATGGTATCCTCCCCATCGGAGTCACTGCTATTATTTTTATGACCAGAGCAAGACCAGCATATTAATTTTATTTGTCATAAAGTTATGTTGACATGATAGTAAAATTAATAGAAAAACCTACTTGAACAAAGTTGAATTTGTATACGTCCACACTATCGTGGCATTCTAAATTCATGTGTTCAAGGTGTTGGTGAATTTCTTATTATTGTTTTGAGGGAATCAATATTTAGTTAATTAAAAAGTTTATTTTTGTCCTACATAATTTTATTTATGTGATTCTCAGGATTTCAAAAATGGGTTCTTTCAGTCCACTTATGGTGATTCTTAAAGAAAACAAACTTACTGGACCAAATTATATTTACTGGAAATGTAATTTAGATATTGTTCTGACTGCTGAGGACTACAAATATGTACTTTTTAAGGAATGCCCACCTAAGCCTGATGCTAACTCTAATGAAGAGGTCAAAGAGGCTTAGAAGAAGTGGAAAAAGGCAGATGAGATGGCGCGGTGTTATATTCTAGCATCTATGTCAAATGTACTGCAACATCAGCATCAGCCATGGCCACAGCTTATGACATGATGTATAACCTCAAGGAACTCTTCGGACATCAGAGTAGAGCTAGGCAGTTTGCTATAAAATGTTTGATGAATACAAAAATGGCCGAGGGTACACCAGTAAGGGATCATGTTCTCAAGAATGGGTCATCTGAATAAGATAGAGATCCTTGAAGCTAAAATCGATGGGGAATCCTAGGTTGATATCATTCTCAGAACTCTGCCTAAAAGTTTTGACAATTTCTGCCTTAATTACAACATGAAAAAAGGTTGTATAGTTTGGCAAAACTTGCAAAAGAGCTACAGGATGCTGAATCTCTCTTTAGGCAGAGTGGTCATGTTTTTGTTTCTGAAAAGACTTCTACTTCTAAGCCAAAAGGCAGTAAGAAGAAGAATACATTCAGAAACAGGCAAACTCAGCAAAAAGGGCATGGGACCTCAAGCGCGGTGAAAAAGCCGAAAGGCAAATGTTTTAATTGCAAAGGGTTAGGACATTAGAAGACTGATTGTCCATTTCTCAAAGAAGGGAACAAAGAAGGTATATCTCATTTAGTAGTAGTTGAAACATGTTTAACAGTGTTATCTATCGACACCTGGTGTAGATACAGGAGCCACTAATCATGTCTGCAATACATTGCAGGGTTCCAGGAAACCAGACGGCTCAGTGAGGAGATATATGCTTGTTCATGGGTGATGCTACAAAAGTATCAGTCGTTGCATTAGGAGATGTTACTTTATCTTTTGGTAGAAATAAGTCTTTGACATTGAGAGATTGTCTTTATGCACCTTCACTTAGAAGGAATTTAGTTTCTGTTTCTATGTTAGTTAAGGATGGATATTCAGTTTATTTTAATGACGATATTGTTATTAGAAAGAATAAACATTTTATCTGTTCGGGTGCATTGGTTGATAATCTGTATGTCATTAATCCTATTTCGCCCACAATGCAACTTATGAAAATGAATAATATGTCATCTAACTTAAATAAGAGAAAAGAACCTTCTTGTATGAACCAAACATATCTTTGGCACTTGATTGGGGCATATTAACCAAAGAAGGATTCAAAGACTGGTTGAAGATGGACCTTTGAGTTTATTGGAAGTATAGGCACTACCAGTCTGTGAATCCTGCTTGGAAGGTAAAATGACCAAAAGGCCTTTTACGGCGAAGGGGTATAGGGCCAAAGATGTGTTGGAATTGGTTCATTCTGACTTGTGTGGACCCATGACTATCCAAGCTAGAGATGACTTTGAATATTTTGTCACATTTATTGACGATTATTCAAGGTATGGATACATTTATTTGATGCGCCGTAAGTCTGAGTGCTTTGAGAAATTAAAGAGTACAAGGCTGAAACGGAGAAACGTCATAGAAAATGTATCAAGTCATTACGATCAGATCGTTGTGGCGAGTACCTCTTTGGAGAGTTTAGGGATTTTTATCAGAGGCTGGGATTGCATCCCAATTGACTGCACCTGGAATGCCCCAGCAGAATGGTGTATCCGAAAGAAGGAATAGAACTCTTATGGAGATGGTTAGATCAATGATGAGTTATTCGGATTTGCCAGATTAGTTTTGGGGAAATGCCTTAGAGACTGCAGCTTATATTTTGAACTTGGTTTCTTCTAAGTCAGTACCTCTTACTCCCACAGAGCTGTGGATTTGGTGTAAGCCTAGTCTGAAACATGTTCGCATTTGGGGTAGTCCAGCACATCTGCTGAATGGGAAGCACATAAGTTGGAATCTCGTACAGAAGTACGCTTGTTTGTAGGCTATCCAAGAGGAACGAAAGGAGGTTTATTTTATAGTCCTAAGGATTAGAATGTCATTGTTAGCACCAATGCTCGATTCTTAGAGGAAGACTATGTGATGAACCATCCACAAGTAAAGTTGTTCTAGAAGAACTGAGACATGAGACACCAAGTACTTCAGTACCAATAGTACAAGAGGATGAACCACAAAACTACACAACGTGTCACAAATGTTATACCACAACCGATAGTGCCTCGTCGTAGTAGGAGGATTGTGATACAACCTGATAGATATATGTTCTTGGGAGAGTCGTCAGACTTCGTCCCTGTGGAACAAGATTATGGTCCCTGTACCTACAATAAATCACTCCAAGATAAAGATACAGAGTCTTGGCAAAAAGTAATGATATCTGAAATAGAATCTATGGATTCTAATCAGGTCTGGAAGCTTGTAGAACAACCCGTTGGTGTAAAAGCCATTGGATGCAAGTGGGTCTATAAGAGAAAAAGAGGATCAGACAGTAAGGTTGAAACCTTTAAAGCTCGGCTTGTAGCAAAAGGTTTTACTCAAAGAGAGGGTATCGATTATGAGAAAAGCTTTTCTCCTGTAGCCATGCTTAAGTCTATCCGAATTTTTTATCTATTGCAGCATCTCGATTATGAGATTTGGCAAATGGATGTCAAGACAGCTTTCCTTAATGGAAGTCTTGAGAAAGACATCTATATGAAGCAACCAGACGGGTTCATTAAAAGGGCCGAGAGCATCTTGTTTGTAAGCTCAAGAAGTCCATTTATGGACTTAAGCAAGCTTCCAGATCTTGGAACATATTTTGATCAGGTGATAAAATCCTATAGATTTGATCAATGTCTGGATGAATCATGTGTATACAAAAGTGTGACAAAAATGTGGTTTTTGTACTTTATGTGGATGGCATCTTTCTCATTGGAAATAATGTGAAGGTGTTATCTGATGTAAGGGTATGGTTATCCAAACAGTTTGCTATGAAGGACTTGGAAGAAGTAGGTCACATCCTTGGGATCAAAGTTCTAAGAGATCGTAAGAAAAGGATGTTGGGCTTATCCCAAGCTTCCTATATCGATACTGTACTAACTCGTTTTAGTATGCAAAATTCTAAGAAAGGTTTCTTACCTTTTAGACATGGAATTGCTCTATCAAAGGAGCAGTGTCCGAGGACACCTAAAGAGATAGAGAACATGAAGGCAGTTCCTTATGCTTCAGCAGTAGGAAGCTTAATGTATGCAATGCTATGTATGAGACCAGACATCTGCTTTGCCGTAGGCATGGTCAGCAGATATCAGTCTAACCCAGGATAAGAGCATTGGACTGCCGTAAAGCATATTTTGAAGTACCTGAAAAGGACTAAAGAGTATATGCTAGTTTACCAGACAGATAGTTTAGTTCCCTTGGGGTATACAGACTCAGATTTTCAGTCAGATAGGGATTCTAGGAAATCTACCTCAGGTTATGTGTTTACTTTGGAAGGTGGAGCCATTGTGTGGAGGAGTATCAAGCAAAAATGTATTGCTGATTCCACCATGGAAGCCGAGTATGTGGCAGCCTTTGAGGCAGCCAAAGTGCAAACCCCCAATATTTTCTAATTGTTTTAGTGTTTTTTTAATTATTTTTTATTATTTGGAATTAATGAGGTAATTGGTGTATGTACGTAATTATAGATGTATATAATATATGTATGTTGTGTGTAATAATTTAAATACTACTAAATATAGCCTACAATTATTACAAATATTTTTGATACTCAATTACGATAATTTAGATATATATATATATATATATATATATATATATTATATATATATATATATATATATATGTGTGTGTGTGTGTGTGTGTGTGTGTGTGTGTGTGTGGTGTGTGTGTGTGTGTGTGTGTGTGTGTATTGTTAAAAAAAAAAATAGAACATTGGTTGTCGGCCCACGGACCGACCACAGCACCTCTCCTAAGGAGAGAGGGAAAAGAATTAAGGAAAGAAAAGGAAAAAGAAAAGAAAAAAAATATTACCCACCCACTTAAAGTGGGCGGGCCCACCCAATTCCTATGCTTGCTGCGTATAGCAGCAAGCTAACAAAGCTAAACCCAAACCAACCTGTGAAAAGGAATATTGGGCCTTAGTGGAAATCCTATTAGTACTAGGTTTTACCCAAATTTGTTATATATATAACTTTTTCTACAGGCCTCAAAACCCTAGACTACCAAAATGAAAGTTGCAGCTGATCATACCCTTTTCGCCCACGACTTCGTGTCACCAGCGACGAAGCTTTGGGCACGACGAACGGAGCATCGGAAGTCAGCCCCGCGTCACCCACGGAGCAGTTTTCCCACTCAAGGTACCCTACTTCTCTACGATGTAACTTTTTACTCGTAGCACTGATTTTTGATCCGTAAGATTTTCTGGAAAGTAGACTTGACCCTCTTCGAGATCCTCTAGATGGATTTCGAAACAACCCATCAACTTGCTCGAAAAATCGAGACGAAGTTGAAGAAAAACCTGTTTTCTGTAACGCTAAAAACTATTTTTAAAAACTACAACTTGTCGGCCAATTTTCTTGCTGTGCAGTAAAGTACTGTAGGAACTAAATGAACAAATGTGTAAAAAATATAACCACGATTAAAACGCAACCTTTAGATCCGTATTTCGATTTCTGTGCAAGAATTAAATTCGTGTTAAACTTGTGTGAAAACTGTTTTTTAAATAGTAAATTTTAAAAAATTTTCTCCTATACGACGTGCACCCCGATAAATCGGGCGACGTTGTCGTACACTATACGCATCGAAAGACGCGTATGGACGTTACGGACATGTGGGAACTGATGGAACTCGGTTTCGTTGCGTGTGCGCGATGAAATCAACACGTATCCGTCGAGATACCCCCGTATCGGCGTTTTGCAAACTTGCCCATAACTTCTTGTACAATGGTCAATTCGAGATAAAACTTGTGCCAACAGGTCCGAATCAAAATTCTGGTCCTGTGTGCCAAGTTTGGTTCGATTCTGAGAAGGTCGAATTGGGACCCATTTTTAGCGGGCTCGCGACCCACTCAAACGGGCGAATTTGTACATGGCTCATCGGAATCCAAAACTGGACATACCGTTGAGTTCCTCTCCTCAAACTGAAACCATAGACATATAGTTTGACGACTTTAGAGACCATAGACTTCAGCACGTATTTTGGGGCAAAGCGGGTCCAACGACGGACATCGTTTTGACCCGAAATTACGATTTTCCTGTTCTAGAATTTGACTTTTGGACATGCGTTTTCTAGGTATATCTTTTACACCGAGTGCTTTTTGATGTTTGTTTCAGCGTCTGGAGTTGTTTGGAGACTGTGACGTTTCTTAGCTGACATTGTGATTTCTTGGGCTTGCCACTTTGCACCATCAAGCAAGATACCTTGCCACCTTACTCTGTGATTATTATATTTCTTATTTTCAGTTGTTATTATCAGCATTTTGTTTCTTGATATTTAAACTGTACGTCCAAGCACACTTGGGTGCAAGCGACTCTAACTGTCGTTTGTCTCACTTTATTTATTTTCTCTTGCATTGACTTAGTTTATTGACCACCCATTGATGTTGAGGTATTGGTATATCTCATACGGCTTTGACACTTGTTGTATCACGTGATGTGAGTCACATGTAGGACACGTATCCGCATAGTCGGTTGGCCACCGATACGTATGGTCCGTACGACGGATAGGAGTAACTGCCAATAGAATTGCATGCTAGAAGACTTGGCAGTTACTAGAGGTACATGTCAGTCATGGAGATGATGATACTAGGCATTGGGTGGGAAGAACATTACCTGACGTATGGGCTTCGATTGCACTTCTCTTGTAACCCGAAAGCTCCGCTGGAGATACGGGTATGAATAGCCTCTCAGGTTGGCCACTGTCGTTCTTGGAACGTCATGCGCTTGGTCACTGGTGCCCAAGAGGGGACTATACCGGATCCTATATTCAGCCAGGCTCATGTGTCGAAGGAATGTATCTCAACTGCATATTCACAGTAGAATGGTCAGGAACCCATTACATGCATACTTTTCTCTTATTATATTATCACAGTTTATATGGCATAGTATTTTCTTGTATCTTGCTATGTCCCATGAGGACCTGGTTATCTCTCCAGGTTTAGACGATTTTCTACAGGAGTACGGAGCGGCGTTGGAGCTATCCTATATTGATGACGAGGCAGTGCCTTTTGATTTCTAGACAATTTCTTATCTGAGACAGTTGTAGACATTATTTTACATCTCATTTCTTTCTATTTGCGGAGGTCGGACTCCGATCTTGTGAGACTATTTTATAGCTATTTGGAGTGAGTATGTTCACCCGACTATCTTTTGATACTCTTATTTATTTATTTAAACTCATTATCTTCTGTGTTGAGCTGTGATGAGATTAGATATGTTATTCTAGCCTGTGATTATTTTATTTACAGCTTATGTGTATATATGAGGATTCCGTATATTGGAGTATTCTTCGTATATGTGCAGCTGGCATGTTTACGTACTTGGTCCTACGTATTTTGGGACTGGGGCGTTACATGTTTTGTGGTGGCCCATGCAGGTCAACGTTAATTTATTGGTTTACATGACTGTGCCCAACAAGCCTGCATATAGGAATAGGAATATCTCATCCAAAACTACTACTACCTCTTGACTTCCAATCTTTTTGAAACTTCCTTGATTATTTGATTTATCCCATATCTAATCTTTCCTAATATCAACTTATCTTCCTCGTGCCAACAATATGCATTTAAGGAGCGGACGCACTTCTGCTTTGGCCCTCATATCTGGTGAAGAGGCTACTTCGGAGGGACAGAATCCTTCCATGACTCCAGCGACGCCATACCAGCCAGCACTATCGCAGCCTACTACGACACCGACGACGGAGTACCCAGAGATCGCAACACCCTCAGGCAGCCAGGCTGGGCAGACCACTACCATGCTACCGAGAGGAAATGTACCTCTGCCTCCACCACCACCATTCCCTCAACAGTTTCCCCACAGTCGGGACCTCAGATGCCTCCACCACCGACTGATGGGAGCCCTACTAGTCAGTTTATGTATCCCATGATGCAGGCTCAGTGGCAGCAGACTGAGCTGATGAGACAGACGATGATGGCAGCCATGGCTAGACCTCCACCACCACCTCCAGTACCAACACCAGCAACGGCTCTGCATCCTTATGAAGGCTCTATCAAGAATTTTACAGATATGAACCCAAGGCCTTTAGAGGAACAAAGAAGCCATTAGAGGTGTCACAGTGGCTTATTAGTACCGAGAAGCTACTGAAGGCATCCCAATTGCTAGCTCGAGATTAGATGACAGCAATGGACCTACTGTTAGAAGACAATGCTCACCACTGGTGGAAGGTGGAAGAGAGACGATTAGGCTCTGGGATCACCTTGAAGCAGTTCTATGATGCATTCTATGAGAGACAATGGACCTACTGTTAGAAGACAATGCTCACCAATATTTTCTAATTATTTTAGTGTTTTTAATTATTTTTTATATTATTTAGAATTAATGAGGTAATTGGTGTATATACGTAATTATAGATGTATATAATATATGTATGTTTGTGTGCGTGATAATTTAAATACTACTAAATATAGCCTACAATTATTACAAATATTTTTGATACTCAATTACGATTTTTAGAATTTTTCTTGTGATATATACATACATATATATATATATATATATTATAATATTATTATATATAATTATATATTATATATTGTTAAAAAAAAATAGAACAGTGGTGGTCGGCCCAAGGACCGACCACAGCACCTCTCCTAAGAAGAGAGGAAAAGAATTAAGGAAAGAAAAAGAAAAGGAAAAGAAAAAAAAATATTACCCACCCACTTAAAGTGGGTGGGCCCACCCAATTCCTATGCTTGCTGCGTACAGCAGCAAGCTAACAAAGCTAAACCCACACCAACCCGTGAAAAGGAATATTGGGCCTTAGTGGTAATCATATTAGTACTAGGTTTTACCCGAATTTGTTATATATATAACTTTTTCTACAAGCCTCAAAACCCTAGACTACCAAAACGAAAGTTGCAGCTGATCATACCCCCTTCGCCCATGACTTCGTTTCACCAGCGACGGAGCTTTGTGCGTGACGAACGGAGCATCGGAAGTCAGCCCCACTTCACCCACGGAGCAGTTTTCCCACTCAAGGTACCCTACTTCTCTACGATGTAACTTTTTACTCGTAGCACCAATTTTCGATCCGTAAGATTTTCTGGAAAATAGACTTGACCCTCTTCGAGATCCTCCAGATGGATTTCAAAACAACCCATCGACTTGCTCGAAAAATCGAGACGAAGTTGAAGAAAAACCTGTTTTCTGTAACGCTAAAAACTGTTTTAAAAACGACAACTTGTCGGCCAATTTTCTTGCTGTGCAATAAAGTGCTGTAGGAACTAATTGAACAAATGTGTGGACAACATAACCACGATTAAAACGTAACCTTTAGATCCGTATTTCAATTTCTGTGCAAGAATTAAATCCGTGTTAAACTTGTGTGAAAAACTGTTTTCTAAGTAGTAAATTTTAGAAAATTTTCTCCGATACAACGTGCGCCCCGACAATCGGGCGACGTGGTCACATACTATACACATCAAAAGGTGCGTATGGACATTGCAGACGTGTGGGAACTGACGGAACTCAGTTCGTTGCGTTGCGTGCGCGACGAAATCAACATGTATCCGTCGAGATACCCCCGTATCGGCATTTTGCAAACTTGCCCATAACTTCGTGTACAGTCATCAATTCGAGACGAAACTTCGCCAACAGGTCCGAATCGAAATTTTGGTCCTGTGTGCCAAGTTTGGTTCGATTCTGAGAAGGTCGAATTGGGACCATTTTTAGTGGGCCCGCGACCCACTCAAACGGGCGAATTTGTACACGGCTCTTCGGAATCCAAAACTAGACATACCGTTGAGTTCCTCTCCTCAAACTAAAATCGTAGACATGTAGTTTGATGATTTTAGAGACCATAGACTTCAGCCCACATTTCGGTGCAAAGCGGGTCCAACGGCGGACATCGTTTTGACCTGAAATTACGATTTTGCCCCTGTTCTAGAATTGACTTTTGGACAGGCATTTCCTAGGTATATCTTTTACACAGAGTACATTTTTGATGTTTGTTTCAGCGTCCGGAGTTGTTTGGAGACTGTGACGTTCTTAGTTGACATTGTGATTTCTTGGGCTTGCCACTTTGCACCATCAGGGAAGATACCTTGCCACCTTACTCTGTGATTATATATTTCTTATTTTTAGTTGTTATTATTAGCATTTTGTTTCTTGATATTTAAACTGTGCGTCCAAGTCACACGTGGGTGCAAGCGACTCTATCGGTCGTTTTTTTCGCTTTATTTATTTTCTCTTGTATTGACTTAGTTTATTGAGCACCTATTGATGTTGAGGTATTGGTATATCTCATACGGACTTGATACTTGTTGTATCACGTGATATGAGTCACATGTAGGACACATATTCGCGTATTTGGCTGGCCACCGATAAGTATGGTGCGTGCGACGGATAGGAGTAACTGCCAATAGAATTGCATGCTAGAAGACTTGGCAGTTACTAGAGGTACATGTCAGTCATGGAGATGATGATACTAGGCATTGGTTGGGAAGAACATAACCTGACGTATGGGCTTCGATTACACTTTCCTTATAACCCGAAAGCTCCGCTGGAGATACGGGTATGAATAGCCTCTCAGGTTGGCCACTATCGTTCTTGGAACGTCATGCGCTTGGTCACTGGTACCCAAGAGGGGACTATACCGGATCCTATATTTAGCCAGGGCTCATGCATCGAAGTAATGTATCTCAACTGCATATTCACAGTAGAATGGTTAGGAACCCGATTGCATGCATACTTTCTCTTATTATATTATCACAGTTTATATGGCATGGTGTTTTTTATATCTTGCTATATCCCCTGAGGACCTGGTTATCTCTCCAGGTTTAGACGATTTTCTACAGGAGTACGGAGCGGCGTTGGAACTATCCTACATTGATGACGAGGCAGTGCCTTTTGATTTCTAGACTATTTCTTATTTGAGATAGTTGTAGACATTATTTTACATCTCATTTCTTTCTATTTGCGGAGTTCGGACTCCGATCTTGTGAGACTATTTCATAGCTGTTTGGAGTGAGTATGTTCACCCGACTATCTTTTGATACTCTATTTATTTATTTGAACTCTATTATCTTCTGTGTTGAGCTGTGAGATTAGATATGTTATTCTGGCCTGGATATTTTATTTACAGCTTACGTGCATATATGAGGATTCCGTATATTGGAGTATTCTTCGAATATGTGCAGCTGGCATGTTCACGTACTTGGTCCTACATATTTTGGGACTGGGGCGTTACACAAAGAAGCGGTTTGGCTCAGAAACTTTCTGTTGGACTTGGATGTGGTACCTAGTTTGCCTAAGTCTATTACACTTTATTATGATATAGTGGTGCAGTTACAAACTCGAAGGAACCACGAGCCCATAAGACAGGCAAACACATTGAGCGTAAGTACCACCTAATACGAGATTTCGTAAAGAAAGGAAAAGTTGCTGTGATCAAGATAGTATCAGCCGACAACCTAGCCGATCCCTTTACAAAGAGCTTACCAGCTAAGGCTTTTGATAGTCATGTTGAGGGAATGGGAGTCAGATGTGTAGCAGCATGAATTTAAGTATAAGTGGGAGATTTGTAACAGTATACTGAAAAGCAATGCTTTGAGTATAAGTGGGAGATTGTTAGGGTTATATACTAAAAGCATCACTTTTGTAGTAACCTTATTTCCTTAAATTTTGAATGAGAATCATATGAGCAAATGTTTGAATATTGTATTTGTTGCAAGTGTTAATGCAAATATCTGATATTCTATTGTAGATAATATGGTGTGTGGTGTCACACAGAAGATCATATATCAGTTCCCTATGGAGTATATAAATAGTTCACAACCTAGATGGACTTGGACAATCTATTGGAAAGGTTATAGCGTAATCTGGTATTAGTCTATCTTGACTATAGGTTTACACTAGTTGTGTATTGAACATGACCACTTGAGGTTGTTCTCTTTGTACTGGCTACATAAGAGAACAAACACCTATGTTATTATGGATGCTTGTGCTCTTAATCCGGATATAATAACAGACATGTATATGCAGTGTGCATTACTTTGACTCATAAAGAGTGAGATTCATTATGGATCAACAACCTCTATGAATTGGGTAATAACATTGTATGTATGATGGGCTGTTGATTATAAATGGAATCCATGTCCCGATACATTGGGTTGATAATGTCCCCTTAAGAAGCTCATAAGGATTGTCATGTAAATCCTGCAGGTGGATTATATTCGACATGACAAATAAAGTTGAGCGGTACTACTTAAGGATAAAAGATGTCAAATCAATATAGTTGTTAGTAACTTAATTTGATCGACGGATATACGATATCTTAACATGGGGAGCCAAACGAGCATATAATAAAAGGAGCCCACAAACATATTTGGGATTAGGGAGGTAGTGCAACAATAGCTCATTAGTGGACCGAGCTATTGTTAATGGGCCTGGATTATGTGTTCGGGCTGAACACAGGATATCCAGATCCGTTAGGAGGCCTAACCCTAATTTCTCCTCATGGTCCCTGCCGTAGCCTATATATATCCTCTATTCTCTGGCCGCCATATTACTGATCAAAAATCAAATACTTTTTCTAAATTTGTGATTCACGTAAGGAGAGAAAAGAGGGCTGCCAAGGAGAAGAAAAGGTTGGGAGATCGTTGCCCACACGACGTCCAACTCGAGGAAGGAATACGTGCAGATGATCTTGGGGTCGTCCGTTCGAGATTGCCAGGAATTACTTGTCTCCTTTCCGCCGCAGGTATAATTCGTGAACCCCAGTTTCCGCCTATGAAGGGTTAGAACACGTATTAGATCTTTTTAACTTTCTATCGATCAATACGCACACCAACGAAAGGATCCTGGGAATCCCCAGTTCCATCAGCAATATGGACTCAACTGACATTATTCTAAACTTAGTGTCTACGAAAGCTTTAAACCATGTTGATACTTAATCAGATCTTTCTGCATTAATGACTTCTTTATATCCGAAACTTGCCATTATCAAGGTACCAAATTCTTATTTATCAAGATACCGATTTCTTTATATCCGAAACTAGACAAAAATTTACAAAAATATTCCTGGTAGCAATCAACAGCATAATAAAATGATTGGTTTTGTAATTCGTAGCAAGCAAACAAAAGAAATCCACCAACAAATATTATATATATCATAATGAATTATTACAACATCGATTTTCAATATAATATAATATAAAATTTGGACATATATTTAACCAAGTAATATGTATATATAGCCTCTGCTTGTGCATTGCTTTTTGGTGTTCAATATGTGTCCATATTCAGACTTTTAGGTCCAAAAGAACAAAATAAGGCACAAATATCAAATTTGGCATTCTTTCGTGTAGATTTCAAATTCAATGCTACGATAGATGGAATAATGCCAAGTTATCGACTTGCGGCTTGCTAATAGCAGTAAAAACAACATGTTTTATATTGCTATTATATTGATCTTATGGACACCATAAAAGTACAATGAAGATAGATGCATGTAATTGGGAAGGAACAGTTAAAAAAAATCAAAATATTAAAAGATATCCCTTAACACACATATTGCATATGTAAGTAGTCGGTTGACATCTTTATCATGACATCACAAAAGAATCATCCAGAAATAGCCAGTAATAGTTACATATAAACAATGATTCAAGCATATCTTTAGAAATTAATGACAATAGTGC
>JANAVB010016798.1:5738321-5963321 GCA_029216955.1 Iris pallida | reverse complement strand
GCCACTCCTTGCGATGATCTCCTGGGAGTGTAGCCAACGCCTTCTAGTCGTTGATCATATTCCTCAACCTTTTTCTGATGATGGACTTGTAGCACTTTCGGATTGCTTGATCTCTGTGCTCCGGCCACTAGTACAACTTATGCAAATAAAAAAAAACACAAGTGAGCAAATATTTATGAAATATTGTAAACAAATATGATCTTTTATACATATCGCCTATATCTCTAGCCAAATAAATCGTCTCTTCGGTGGGATGTCCCCAAAGTTTAGATAGGGACCATGGAATTGACGACGCACCAATTCCCCGAATCTCTTCCAGCATGGACCAGAAAGAACCTAAAATAAGTAAATGTACCATTAGAAAATAAAGAGAGTGTATGAATTTATAATAAAATAAAATAATATACTTATGCCACTCCATCGGCCCACAGCTTGGGACGATCGATGTTAGCTGGCCGCTCTAATAGAGTAGTAGGATCTACAAATCCTGGTCGACATATATATACTCTATGGTCCAGCAATAGGCCAGGATATGGATTCGCCCAATATGAGCGACATGTATAGTCTTTGGGGTGGAAGTCGGATCAATCGAACCGGGGGTAGCACCGGTAGTGTCACTCCCGTTTTCCGTTATACGTATTTCCAGTGTACGTATACAGATTTTGACTCATATTTTATTTACTATATTTTTGTATTTCTTTATTGCTTGCCTTGATGTATCTTGACTAAGCTTGACCTTGGGTTGGGTTGGGCCAACTTGACTTGCTTTGGATGGCTTGGTTTGATTTATTTCGATGGTTGGTTCAACATGTTGAGCCATATTCTCTCTTTATAAAACCAACCACCACTTTCTCTCTCTTCATTACTTCCATTTATTTCTTCTCCTTCTTCTCCATTACTCTCCCACCAACCTAGAGAACTTAGACAAGTGCAACTTGCTTCATGATGGATCTTCCATTTTATTGTTCTATCTTCTTCTCTACATGATTCTAAGCATCTTTAGAACTTGGAGTTTTTGATTTGGGCGAATAAATTTTTGTAGATCTAAGTTTGTAGCCTTTTCGGTTTTCTTGGGTTTTGATCTACCAAACTTTATTATTTTCAAATTTTGATTGTTCACTGTTGTAGAGAATTCAATTTTACCCAAAATTGACCTTTGAAAAGTTAGATTTTGACTTGTTTTGAGAAAGTTATGGCCAAAGTAAGATTTGGACATTTTCTATGTTCATCTGTCCTGGTTCTGGCATGGACGACGAATAGTGCTGGCCACATAGCTGTATAGTACTGGCCGCATAGATGCATAGTGTTGGCCGCATAGATATATAGTGCCTGGCAGTATAGTGCTAGTCCATATAGATGCATAGTGCCGGTCGCATAGTACCAGTCCGCATAGATACATAGTGCCTGGCCGTATAGTGCCAGTCAGCAAAGATGTATAGTGCCTGGCCGCATAGTACCAGTCCGCATAGCTACATAGTACTGGCTGCATAGATGCATAGTGCTGGCCGCATAGATGCCTAGTGCCAGTCCATATAGATGCATAGTGCCTGGCCACATAGTGCCAGTCCGCATAGATGTATAGTGCCTGACTGCATAGTGCCAATCCGCATAGATGCATAGTACTCGGCTGTATAGTACCTATTTTGGTTGTTTTTAGTTATTTTATGTCCTATTTGGCTGATTTGTGGCCATAATTTCTTCCAACTCCCAACATGAAAGATGTAGATCTTTTTCTTGGCTTCAAGAATATGTTACTAGCTATTTTATGCAAGTTTCTCTCATTCATGATAATGTAAGGATATTACATGATAATGGCCTGTTAAGGTGCACTCTTACCAAGTAACAAGTAACATGACATGATAGTGGCCCATCGTAGCACACTCTTGACAAGTAAACCTAACATGATAATCTTGATATGCTGTTGTGACAGCCATCTTGATTTGCTAAGTAACTCTTGTCTTGACACCGTGGGTGTTCGTTCTTGTATAAGCTACATGTCTCGTCTTGCATCATATCTAGGATATGGATTCCTGGTTACCACGGTCAGGGATTCATACTGAATCTGACTAGGATACTGACTAGATTGATCAAGTAGTTTATGAAGAAATTTCCCAGCTACAGGCAGTCCCATTATCTAGGCGCTTTAATTGGACTTGTAGCCTGCCGTCGAGTAGGACACATTTCCAGCACATTGTCATGTGTTGCACCCCCAAGTCACCTAATCCAACTCTCTCAACTTGTTACTGGATAACCTGGATTAAGTCTGCAGGGCTTGTGGCTGTTGGAACATCTCA
Organism: Iris pallida; assembly: GCA_029216955.1. Classification (NCBI taxonomy): domain Eukaryota; kingdom Viridiplantae; phylum Streptophyta; class Magnoliopsida; order Asparagales; family Iridaceae; genus Iris; species Iris pallida. The sequence goes on along the minus strand of JANAVB010016798.1, from coordinate 5,961,027 downwards.
TTGTATCTTGTTAGTAATTAGGCTTATGATAACCCTAGTTAGTTAAAGTATCAAGCCGTAATCATTGCTTGGCCGTGATTGGTGGATGGAGTCCAGTCTAGTCATGTCTCGACAGTGCCAGTACATGGTTACTTCAGTGCATTTACTGTTATGCTTTACCTTATCGATAATTGGTCAGGGACTAAGTTCTGTTCAGGTGAAAGGTAACAACCCCGGTCCTTGTTTGGTTTACGGGTTGTAACTTGGTTACTGGAATAGTTCCTTAGTTATCTTATCGTTTATCATCCTGATTTTCTTAACCTATGTCTTTCATTATCAATTATGTCTTTATGTGCTAATATGTTGGTTTTAGTTCTTAAGTAAAGCCTCCCTTATGGCACTTGCTCTTTCTGGGGTCTGACCCAGCTGGTTTTGTATGGCCAAATTTTGGAGTAGCTTTCGAGGATCTCCCAGCCTTCCAGCCAGATGGTGAACACTAGAAAAAAATCCTAGCAACGAGTGGATTTATTTTGCTCTCCCACTCTAATTATAAAATTATTCTTTTGAGGCATTTAGCTGCCGAGCAAGTGTTAGCTCGTATTGAATTTACATTCCTGTCTACCTAAGGGCTATAACATGATTGACAAATCCTAGGGTTGATCATGTATGACTGAAACTCTTGCTAGTCTTCGCATTTTGTATGACTAGCTTCATGATCATTTGAATATGTAATGTTTGGGATGCCTTATTTTGTATGTCTGATGATCTACCATCTTGTAACATGTATTTACTTGCTTGAGATTGAGACACTAGACTTGTTCTTGATCCTAAGAGACTAATGGCTTATAGTAAACCCTCATACATCTAGACAGCCGTGACCGTATTGCGAGGTGGGATTCACTTCAATGTACGTAGTTGGCTGTGTCTGTCCTCCGCTCTCCATTATTCTGGTTCTGGGGTATGACATGTAGAAATAGATATTGAGGGAACATCAGGACTAGCTCTGCATACTGATGAATGAGTAAATGGCGAAGATAAACCACCACCACCATCATCATCATCATCATCATCATCAAGGAAGTCGTCATCGCTAGCTCCTCTACGATCTGCAACTGGAGTAGTAGGAAAAGAAGGGTGGGATGAAGATCCTCGATGTCGTCCACGACCTCGTCCCGCCATAGGCAAATCTGAAAGAAATAAAAATGGTATGATGATACAAATAATCAATGCAAATCTAATAAAAATAGAAATGGTGTGATGATACAAATAATAAATACAAATCTCATAGAAATAAAAAAGGTTTAATGATACTCAGAAAATAATGTCGTGACATGACCAAAAAAAATACTACTGATATGTCATGATGCTAATAATAACAGTGTGATGAAATAAATAATACGTAGTAATCTTCTTCATCTTCATCTTCAGCTTTCGAATCATTTTCATTTTCTACTTCTTCATTTTCACTATCACTTTCACATTCATCTTCCAATTCTTCTTCCTTATTCTATATGCCCATTTCAGAGTCCCCCTCTACATGAGGTAAATCATCTATGTCAAGCTCTTTGTCAACTATATCATTCTCTACAGTAATGTTAACCTCCATATCGTCAACACTGGCCAAACTCATATATGTTGGTTGAGGCATGACCACCTCATCCTCCTTTTATATTAGATCCCTAATATTATGTATTTTTTGCTTTAGTTTTGCATACAGCCCACCAATCATTGCTATTGCATCATTGCTAGGATAACTCGTATAGTACACTTGAACAGTTTGACTAGCAAGCACAAATGGTTTGAAACCTCCATATCTTTTTCTATGTTTTATATCAACAAATCTAAATTGTTTGCCAATTTTCTATCCTTGCTTGGGTGTTATGTCGAAGCAATCACATTTAAAAAACACAATTTTTGTATCAAAAGAGTAATCCAGCTCTATGATATCTCTTAGAACACCGTAGTAGTCAAATTTTTGGTCGACATCGTAGACTAAACCCCTCACACAAACTTTAGAATTATTTGTATAATTAGCCTTCTCATCGACAAATGAGTGACTGATAGTCGTATCAGTGGTTTTAAATTTAAAGCCGTTGATGGTATATCCATCCCAATACTCCGCCCTCTTGCTTGGTCCAATAGCTAGTGCTCAAAGTCCTTCGTTCTGTTACTGTATACCAGGATGACATCATGTATCATAAAGTCATTAAACAAAGCTTGGTCAAATTGTTGAATTTAGAATGGTTAATTATTATAATCCTTACATAATTATGGAACCACGATAAAATTTTTTTATTAACCAACTCTAGCAATATCATCATCATTAATATTAGGTCTCTCTATTTTTATCTTTGGTCTAAAAGTACTGTGATAATAACGAGAAAAATTAGAGCACTTCTTTTACAAGTATAAAATTAAAATATGTAGAAAATTTATCACTTACTTCTCAATATCTTGCATCCCCTTTATACTACTACTTAGGCATATATACCGATGAGTGGCTTCAAATTCATCATCCTCCAACCGCCGTAATTTAGAAGTACTTGTTGGCTTGCCCCCCACATTGAAGATAGTATGGATTCTACTAATTAGTACATCGACCCTACTTTCATCATTTCTTGCATGCTCTATTCTGGCATGAGTATCAAAGTAGATTAAGCCAAAGTTTAAGACATCGTCAATGATATATGCTTCGCATGTCAAAGCTTCTACATGAGCCTTATTTTCCACCTTATTCTTCAGGTGATGTAGATATCTATAAATAATATATTGAATATTAGAATTATTTGAATAAAAAATTACTAGTACTAGATAATTAATTATTTTATACCTTTCAAATGGATACATCTATCGATAATGGGCGGGAGCACCGATATGTACTTCATATGCAAGATAAATATACAAATGTTTATTACTATCAAAGAAGTCGAGGGAATACCCTTTCTAACTTGCAATGTCAATATAATCTTCTCATGTTCCAACATATATGTTGCATCGTTAACTTGCTTGAACACAAATCTCTAAAGAATATAGATAACTCGTCCAACGGAGTCCATGCTTGAGAAGGTAGCATCTTTCTCAAAGCGATGGGAAGTAAACGCTCTATGAACACGTGGCAATCATGACTCTTCATCCCTATCAGCTTACGTTCGTTGAAATCAACACATCTCGACAGATTTGACATGTAACCGTCAGGAAATCTCAACTTTGAAATCTAGTTGCATATTATCAATTTATCATCGTTACTCAATATAAATGGTGCTGAAGGCTTGACCCAGTTACCATTGGACCTTCGTGTTAGATGCAACTCTGGATGCCTGCAAATAATTTCCAAGTCCTTTCTTGCTTTGGGATTGTCTTTCATTTTTTCCTTGATATCCATCATCATACTGAAGATGTTGTCGAATATATGTTTTTTAATATGCATGACATTAAGATTGTGTATTATGAGATTATCCTTCCAATAAGGTAAGTCCCAAAAGATACTCCGCTTCATTCAATTATGGTTCTGTCCGAATGCTTCTAAGTGATGGCCGATCTCGGATCTTCTATTATAGTAGGCAAATCCTCTACCTCTTCCCAAACTACATCTCATGTCAATTTTAATAGAAGAGAAGATAGTTCTTGTTTATCATCTCTAAAGGCATCTATGTTCCTTCTCCATGGATGTGACACATGAAGGAACTGATGGTGACAATAAAAAAAGAAACTTTTCCTCTATTCTGAAGGTGGAATGCCTTGCGCTTTTCTATACATATCGGACAAGACATAATACCATGAGTACTCCACCCTGGTAACATTCTGTATGCTAGAAAATCGTTGACAGTCCACATGAGCATCGCTCTCATATAAAATTTTTGCTCCATTGATATATCATACGTATGAACGTCGAACTGCCATAATTGTTTCAACTCGTCCACCAACGGCTGCAAATAGATATCGATGTTCTTCTTTGGACTTTTTTGACTAGGTATGATAAGTGTCAAGAACATATAAGGAGTCTTCATGCACATCCACGATGATAGATTGTAAGGGATTAAAATTACTAGCCAACAAGAGTATTGAGATGTAATGCCCCAGTCCTAAATACATATGACTAGGAATACGTAAACATGCCAGCTAAGTATCAAATGGACTCTAGCCCAGCTAGAATACGTATAAGTTTTCTTGGTATATAAATATATTTATTAAATCACCTATCAACATCTCAATCCACATAGAGAATAAATATCAAGAATAAATATTATGTGTCATGGCCTGCAGTAATATAAAAATTATGTGTCAAGAGAAAAAACATGACGAAATACTGGATCATGTTTATTTTTACCTATAAACATTATATGTCAAGAGAAAAAACATGCCATATAAACTGAATATAAACATGTTACATAGTCATATTGGCCCATTAGTCTGGTTGCACCTGATTTTGATAACGAACTGGCAACTCAAGTTCGAAATACACAAATAATATATAGGTATGGTACTGCTGCTGAACGACTACAACCTAGATACTGCACCCAGTCAGAGTCTTTGCAAACGATTATCGTATCTTTGATCGAGACAATTTTTTCTACTTTGTTATGTATTTTTTAATTTATTGAGTATAGCGAAAATGTACGGTTGATCCAGATTGGCACTTGGATCAGCTACAAAAAGTTTACTACCAAAGTTAGCCTATCCAATTATTTATTTGATCAGTCTATTCATTAAACCCAGTCCACTTACCAAATAGCCAACAAACCTACGAAATCTTAAAGCAAATTCTTCTTGACCTCTTCTGGAAATAGGGCAATCGAACTTGGACCGAGATCTGCCCGAGCTCGGACCGAACTCGGACCGAACTCGGTCCCCCCTGACCCAGTTCCCGAGGAAACAGGTCACTCTGAAGAAAAGGCTCCAAACGTTCAAATTTTTGAACGTCGGACTACCGAACTCTGTCCAAGAAATACTATAAATAGAGGAGAGTTCTTCATTCTATTCACTCATTCCTATTCTCTCTTCCCTATTCATTCAAGTGTTCTATCAAAGCTTTATACTTTCAAATCTAAGCTTTATAGCTCGTAGCCAAGCCAGTGTCAGTTTTGGTTCAATCTAGAAGTTTGGTCGAGTTGTACAAAAGGCTTGAAAACATCTCAGTTTTCATCTAGTTCCAGAAGTCGGCAAGTCCTTCGGATTAAAGGCTTAAAAGTTAAAGCAGTGCTCTTCGAATAAAAAGCACATGTTTTAAGGAGATACAAGCGCTGCAAATTCAAAGCTTGTGTTTCACGATTTAGTGGATTCAACATCAAGCTAGAGTACTCAAGACTGGACTAGTCCTTTCAGAGGAAAACCAGTATAAACCTTGGTGTTTGCGTTTGCTTCTCTGACTTATTTATATTATGAATTTATTTTTACTGCCTACTTTATATTAGGTTGATTACTGCCGTAAACAGTTTAAGTGGTGATTTTTATTCCTCTGCCCCCCCCCCCACACATACACACTCTATTTACGCCCCTCTAGTGGTACTCAGCGTTTCTACAATTGGTATCAGAGCAGGGACTCTATTATTTGGCTTAATATCCTTCAAGTAGATCCTTATTATCAATTGTTATACTCTAATTCCAATTGCCTACAATTGGTATCAAAGCAGGTTATATTCAAATATAACACTCTAGAGTGAATACATATAGCAGCCGTAAAATCTATATTCACAGGTGAAGGGCAGTCCACAAATAGACCCCTACTATTTGATGGAATAAACTATACTTACTGGAAAATAAGGGTGAGTTTCTTTATGAAATCCCTTGACTTTGATCTTTGGTCTATAGCCATAGACAACTACAAAAAGCCACATAGAATAGTAATTGACAAAAATCTTGTAGACAAGCTACATGACAAATACATGGATCTAAAAGACACAAGTCAGTCTTGATGCAAGAGCAATCAATGCACTATTCTGTGCCGTTGATAAGACTGAGTTTAACAGAGTATCTACATGTGTCACATCATATGACATTTGGAAACTTCTTGAGGTAACTCATGAATGTACTTCATAATTGAAGGAATCCAAGATAAGTAGATTGACACAAGAGTATGAGACTTTTAAGATAAAGCCAAATGAATTAATCACTCAAATGTTTACATGCTTTCTTGATATTACTAATCCTTTATCATCTTTTGGAAAGGATTACTCAAATCATGAGAAGATTCACAAAGTGCTCAAGGAACTAATAAAGAAATGGAACCCAAAAGCTACTGCGATCATAGAAGGAAACGATCTCACCATTATGTCGCTTGAAACACTCATGGGCAAACTGATGACTCATGAATTAGACTTACAAGACTTGGAAGAATCTATTCCGAACCTTCAAAGCTCATGTTAAAAGAGTCATAAGCAAAGACACGGATGATGAAGATTCAAATTGTGAAGAACAAGCTCTTCTTGTTGTAGAAGCATGGAAAAGAATAGAAATTTCTATGCAGCCCAAAATCAACATGAAACTTCACGCGGCTCAAAATCCTTGGGAGATTCATGCGGCCCACAAATAGCAGGGAGCCTTATGCGGTTCAAAATCAGCCTAAGCAGCTAGTCATAGTTACTCTAACATAAAGGCGACAGCTCTAACAGAGATGATTGCTCGGACATAAAGACAAGACGTGACATGCTCCTAAAAAGACAAAAAAATAATATCCGACACAGTCCACAATTTCAAAGAAGATTCTTTATGCAGATCGCCTATGCGACCTTCATGCGGCTCAGTCATGAGACAACTCTCATGCGGCTCGATTATGAAACAACCTTCATGCGGCCTGGTTATGAGATGTCCTTCATGCGTCTAAGTTATGAGACGATCGTCATGTGGCTCGGTCATGAGACACTCTTCATGCGGCTCGCCTATAGGACAGTCCTTCATGTGGCTCAGCCAAGATGCATCATTCATGCGGCTCGCCACAGAGTAGCAGTTGGAACACATGGCAAAAATTGACCAAGTCTTAACAGTTTGAATTTAGTGCAACAAACAGATCATGATCAATCTTAACCAATCCCCAGCTGCCCACTTCTCGAGGCACAGTTACAAGGATGTGGCCCAAAATTAGCCACGTAGCTGTACTCCCCATTACTTATGAATTCCTATAAATAGTAAGGTGCTATTTCCTTGCACACACACACACACACACAGAGATATACACACATCCAGGCAGAGAGAGAGCATTTCTTCACCGGAGCTGAGGTTGCGTTCGATCGTCCAAGGAGTAAGGCAGATTGATAGTACTTTTCCGAGCCTCTACCATCACCCCCCAGAATCTAAACTAAACAATTGTACTTAGATTGCTTTTTCTAGGTTTTGTTCCTAGGCTCTCTTTTTGTACAAGCGAGTTTGTAATTGTGAGTCAAAGTTCAGTCCTCCTATAAAACTGTTCTGTTCTACAATAATTAATGGCAAACACGATGGCGACTCTGCTGGGGACTAACTTCTTCTCTGTTGAAAAGTTGGTGACGCAATCGGACGCAGCCAAACTCGGCTCCACACAACAGATGCTGGTTGTTCACTTCAACCAGCAAGTGTTTGAAGAGATGCTCTCCGAGGGGAGCGCTAGCCCCACCCAGAAGCGAGCCGGCCCAAAGAAGGCTCGCAGGGCGTGCAGACCCAAAATTGCTGCCCCTCCCCAAGCTCTGGAAGAAGTGTTCTCTGCTGCCCAAGACGGCGAAGAAGACTCACAGGCTGCCCCACTTCAGGCCACAGAGGACCCTGTTGTCCACAAGTCCGGCAGAGAAAAATACTACGATGCTGGACTTATAGAAGCAAATAGGAATTCTATGCGGTCCAGGAAGAAGTCGCATAAGGGTGTGGGCCGCAGAAAGAATGCATATGCGGCCACCAATCTCAGCCGCATGTAGAAGGCTCATACGACCACCAATCCCAGCCGCATGCAGAATACCTATAAGGCCACCAATCCTATCTGCAGGGAGATGACCTATGCAGCATCCAATCCCAGCCGCTGGCCATCTGCCCTATGCGGCTCGGGTTCAGTCTTTGACCGCCTCTCATGTGGTCCTGACATCAGAAGCTCCAATGAGGATATGCCAGACTCTATGCAGCACTGTTTGGACTCTTCCTACTACGCGCCCTTGGGTGTTAGAACGAAGAAGTTTAGGACAACACAGGCTCATTGAGCTCAGTTAGCTGTCCCAACCTCTGACCATCAGAGAGTCCCGCTAACTGTTATACGGTCCTCTGATGGAAAGTTGTACAGAACCACCCGTATCCAGCCCCCGGTGGCAAACAGACAGGGTTGTTCCCAAGAGTCTCCCAACAATGATCGAGGGCAAGTGCTCGTACTAGCCCCGCATCAGGAAGCAAACATGATACCAACGCACTCGTGTGCTCGGGATTCCCGGGCCCATAAAATGAGTGTAAAGGTTAATCGAGATGTCCTTGACTTGCGAGATGTGATCCTTCACAAGCGCAAGAAAAGAGAAGAAACTTTAGTGTGCAAAGAGTCCTTCCATGGACGTTACTGCACTCAAGACATTGTCAATTGCTGCTGTAACAAGACAGCAATACAAGAGGACCGGCAGTCCGTCATCCAACGACTGCAACAGCCGGGACTGGTCCTACAACAAAGCTAGGGAGACGAGGCGCTTCCTTTCCCCTCCTGTAACTCTGCCCAGAAGATCCCAATCGACAAAGGAGGGAAAAAAATAAATATCTCCAGCCCGACAATTTCAACCAGCACGGCCAAGAAACTCTCATCTAAGCGGTTGTCCACAGCCGTCACAGGAGGAGTTTATCAAGGTACCCGCTCAAAGATGAAATCTTCAACACTGGAAGATTCGTCATCTATATCCCTGGGGGTAGTTGAAGCTGGGGGTAGCACTTCTCGGAACATCCACAACAATCCAGTGTTTCAAGAAGATGAACCAGGGGAAACAATCCCCCCAACAGACTCAAACGTCCCTGAAAACGTCCACAAGTGCCAAGACGAGGCAACCTCCTATACAGGGGGTGGCACTTCCTCCGAATCCGAACCAGAGGAGAATATTCCTACATACCCCGACGACTTCTCTATGCGAGGGTATGATTCGGAGGGCACATCTTCTACGGTTACTTCTACTTTTCCTCATGTGAGAACGATATTTATGACTGAGAATGATCAAGACGGTCCCAGTGATCGGCAGCACCTCGACACTCTTGAGGCCATACTTTAAACCTTGGTTAAGTCAGTAGACGAGGTCAAGGCGGCCCTACCGGCTCTCCAAGGAAGGACACCTGGCCAAACAAGCTTGGGTCCCGCTGTCAATGCGGACTCAAACACAACCGTGCCAATCCACCCGGAATGTCGGTTCCCACTGCTACAAAAGAGGCTAGAGAGACAAAAAAATAAGTCCAGAAGCTCCGTGCAATGTTTTACGCCCGAGAATCCTCTCAGGACCTTAGGATACGATAGCCGTATCCCGCTACATGGAGAGATGTCCCCTTCCCTCCACGATACAAACTATTCAATATCAATCCATATGACGGGAAGACCTCTGCAAGCCGGTATATGACCTACTTCGAGGTCACAACGGACCATCTACTGCATGATGACACCATCCTCACGCGACTGTTCATTGGGGCATTAGAGGGGATCACGTTCGACTGGTATCGCAACTTGTCGGATAACGGCATCCATTCCTTTGTCGACTTTAAACATATGTTCCTGGAAAGGTTCTATGAGGTGGGACAAGATGTGACAATATCAACCCTCATGGACGTTGTTCAAGAAGAAAAAGAGCTGACGAGGAATTACATTGAGCGGTTTTGCCAAACCACGATAAAATTGCCCTCCGGTAACCCGGACTCTTCTTTAATTAAGATTTGCCAAAGGAGGCTGCTCCCTATAATTAGCCTCTGGATGGGCGAAAGTCAATTTAAGGACTGTAAGACCTTCATCATCAGTGCCACTAGCGCAGAAGCAAAATTGAAGAAGGCTCTCAACTGGGATTGCATATCTCGGAGGGAGAGGATAAGGGCAAACGCCCTATGCCAACAACAACAATGGCGGTAGTTCCTCTAACAACCGAGACACCAAAAGCAAACAGGCTATAGTGGCAGATACAGCCCAGAAGCCTGAACCAAAGCAGGTAGAGAAGCAGTGGCCTTAGGTGACTTACTCCTTCAAGGACAGCCATGTCAAGCCCATCTTTGACATGCTCTTGTAAGGAGATAGCATTCAGCTCCCTCCGCCGAGACGTAAAACTCGACCTACAGAGATGGAGAACCCGAAGTAATGTCACTTCCACCGTTACGTCCACCACGCTACTCAAGACTGCTTCCAATTGAAACGGTACATCCAAAACCTCATCGATTCCAAGGCTCTGGCCATTGATTTCGAAGAGGTAACCGCGGCTGCCAATATGGTGTCGGTACAATTCGGTAGCTTTCCTCCAACGAGAACTCAAGATGGCGTAGTACCCGTCCCTTGGGCAACAATGGAGGTCACTAATCTTCTCCCTCTCCGAGATCAGACAACTGGGCTGGTGCCCCTCACCGCGTCACGAGGGGAGGTTATGTGGGTCCATCCGGACTTGGTGCTTGAAGTAACCCAGTCAGCATCATCCTCTACCAGCAAGAAGAAGGATGTGAAAGCTAAGTCCTGCCACACAATCTTAGTCGACATCGAAGAAGCTACAGCTGTCGTTATCTAGTCCGGTGCACAATCTCAACCTATACCGGATAACTCGGCTGAAGAACGTCAGCCGGCCACACCTGATTCCCCAGGACCTTCTCAGCCTTCGTCGGCCGACAAGCCTAAGCCAAAGGAGACCCGCTTCGACAAGCCATTCCGTAAAGACGTACCTCAGGGGCTGGAGAGGCCTTACAATTTTGACATCCTGGCATAATTGGCCAACACACCAGCCAAATTATCATTATATGAGCTCTTGAGACTCTCCAAGATGTTCGCGTCGCACTGAGCGAAGCACTCCAGAATGTCGACGCTTATTTCGCTCGGGTCAAGCTTACAGGGGAGAGCTCGCCAGCGGATTTCCAGGACATCGCTTGTACAGGTACAATGCCCAACATCGTGTTCACTCCGTAGGATATGCTCATCAAGACCTAGCATCGGCTGCATAAAAGGAGCAAATGGTTATCCGACTTCCAAGGTCTAGCCAAGGGTCGAGACCCACTGAGGAGCCACTGACAATCAGACTGCCAAGAGCCGGCCAACAACAATAAGAAAAGATCAATCCTTCTATTAAGCCGATGATCATTCGTCTTCCTAGGACAAGTTGACAGCCAAACGCTAAGCCAGGGACTGCTAGTGAGCCAACGACTCCACGTCCGACACCACTAGTAGAACCCTTGATGATCAAGCTGTCCAGGTCATCCTCCCAATCCTCAATAATACAGGAGGTGGCTGAACATGAGTTAAAGACAAATTGATAGCTCAGCATTAAGCCAGGGACTACTAGCGCACCAATAACCCCACGTCCTGTACCACCAGTGGAACCCTTGATGATCAAGCTGCCCAGGTCATCCTTCCAGTCTTTATTAATACAGGGGGTGGCTGAAGAGGAGTTAGAGCTAGCCAAATATGTGGATGCGCACACTGATGTTCCTTCTGCTGATGATGTAATCCCACCAGAGAAGATACCTTATTTTATCAATAAAGGGCTATCTTTGAACTACCTCGAGCTTAACAAGCTTCGTATAATATATGCTATAAAACACGGTATAGGCATCAACTTACACACACAAGTGACAAATGTCTACACCACGAACCAACTTACTCCCGTGGAAGGTGTTTGTTTCATAGTCGCGGGAGAGGATCATCCAATCATCTTCGGCCAAAAGAATGGTCAACAGTCCTTCAGGCCAGAAGAAGTCAATCTCGAACCCGACACCGAAAGACTGCCACTTTATCTGTATAGCTCCCGATCCAAGTATCTCATGCAAAAATAGGGATATTATATGGAGGCTATGCCAGGCTTGAACTACGACATCGGCCGACAATTACCTTTACAATTGCCAGTCCCGGCTGGAAAACTACGAGATTATTATAGCAAGACCAGACGTGGTCTAGGCTATGTTACACCTGCAACAACTCCCGAAAGCTCGAATAAGGAATGCAAATGGCATTCATATTCGATTGGATCACCCACTTCCGATTCGGATGTAAGCATCGGTGACGTACTCAGGCAAGCTTGGTCTGTCAACATGGCATTTGCTGACGCCTACGAAGAAGACAAAGACGTACCTAAACTTCTCGAGTTAGAGCCTTAGGTCCAACAGCCAGATGCACAATAGGAGAAGCATTTCGAACAAAGAGATCCCCCTACCAAAGATGAGGTTATGCAAGTTGACCTCGGCGATGAATCCTCTCCAAAGCCAATCTTCGTTAGCAAAAGTCTGACAGACGAAGAGTAGGAGTCGCTATTGTAACTCATCAGAGAGTATATTGATATGTTTTCCTGGAGTTATGAAGACATGCCAGGTTTAAACCCCGAGATTGCACTCCATAAGCTCAACATTCATCCGGACGCAAAGCTGGTCAAGCAACAGCAACGACGGTTCCGCCCAGACATCATGAATTTTATCGAAGCTGATGTCACAAACTAATAGCCAGCAGCTTCATCCATGAGGAACAACATCCAGATTGGGTATCCAACATAGTATCGGTCCTCAAAAAGAATAAAAAGATCCGAATTTACATCTACTTCCGAAATTTAAACGAAGCATGTCCTAAAGATGAGTTCCCTCTTCCTATTATGGACATAATGATTGACAACACATGTGGCTTTGAGCGCATGTCGTTCATGGATGGTTTCTGAGGATACAACCAAATCAAGATATTTCCTGACGACGAAAAGTATACATTATTTCGAACGCCGATTGGCATGTACTGTTACACAGTCATGCCCTTTGGTTTAAAGAATGTCGGTGCCACATATCAATGAGCTATGAGCATTATTTTTAGAGATCACCTGCGTAAGACAGTAGAATGTTACGTCGACGATATCGCTGTAAAAAGCCGCTCTAAGGAAGACTATCTGCATGATCTGAGGATAGTATTCGACCTGTTGCGAGCACACAACTTGAAGATGAATCCCACCAAATCCTTCTTGGGCGTATCCAGCGGAAAATTCTTGGGTTTTATCATTACCGCCCAGGGAATCCATATAGACCCTGAAAAGACGAAGGCAATCATGGAGATGGGTCCCCCGAGAAATCTCTGAGAACTCAGAGGCCTTCAAGGGAGGCTAGCTTATATCAGGAGGTTTATCTCTAACCTCTCCGGACGATGTCAACCATTCACACACCTCATGAAGAAAGGCATCCCCTTCATATGGGATGAGGAGTGGCAATGTGCCTTTGATAATATTAAAGAATATCTGTCGAACCCTCCAGTCCTAGTGGCCCCTGTCGCTGGAAAGCCGTTTTTGCTTTTTGTACGAGTGATGGAGCATTCCCTCGGTGCTCTATTAGCACAAAATAATGATGCAGGGCATGAACAAGCTATCTATTACCTCAGCCGAATGATGATAGGACCTGAGTATAGATACACCACCGTAGAGAAGGAGTGTCTCGCTTTGGTGTTCGCTATTCAGAAGACGCAACACTATGTTACAGGACAGACCATCCATGTTATATCACGAGTCAACCCCCTCAGGGTCCTCATGACCAAACTAGGTGCACTCAGCTCTCGTCTCGCTACCTGGGCGATATTATTGTCTCCCTACAACATGATCTTCGTCCCGTAGAAGGCTGTTAAAGGTCAACCCCTGGCAGACTTTTTAGCGGCCCATCCATGTTCGGAGTCAACCAGAATATATGAAGAGATCCCAGACGAGGTTGCCAATTCAAATATAGTTTCCCATGATACTGTCTGGCGAATGTTCTTCGACGGTGCTTCAAGAACCGGACCGAAGGGTAATATCGTCGTTGGGGTCGGAGTGGTACTAATTTCTTCTACTGGATTGGTGATCAATCGGGCATACTCACTCACGGAACCTTGTTCAAACAACATGGCCGAGCACAACACCTTGGTTATCGACCTCCGTCTTGCAAAGGAACTGGAGGTAGAGTACTTGGAAGCATATGGCGATTCATATTTAATCGTTAATCAGATCCGGGGTTCTTATGAAGTTTGCCATGAAGACATGATCCCTTATCATCAAATAGCAATCGCCATCATTACGTCCCTAAAATGATTCTTCATAGAACATGTTCCCAGACTCCGAAACATCGAAGCCGATGCCTTAGTAGGTCTTACTGCCTTCTTGGTGTTTGCCATTGATTATAAAAGAACAGAACAATTATCGGAGGATTGAACTCTCAAAATTTGTCCCCTTGGTGGCAAGTTCTAGCGCACCTCCTTCGACGTTGTCGGCCACACTTCCTTTGACGCCGTCCTCTACAGAGGTTCTGGATGAAGCGTTATAGGACGTATTTGACAGCTTTTATCGCCACTTGAAGAGGGGGGTAGCGACTGCTGTGGAAAGAGGGACCTCTTTTGTCTTGGCCCGACAATGTGCCCAGGGTCAAATTGATATCCTTAAGACTCTTCCTGGTGGGGCAGGGGTAGCCGCACTTCTGGAGGCAAAATTGCTAGAGGCTGATCAGCTGGTGGCCGAGCTTCAGGTGCTGCGGCAGGCTGATCTGTCTACTGCTATAGATCAGGAGCACGGTTTCTTCACAACTACTGTAGAGAAGATTAGGGCTGCTCAGGATAAGACCAGGTCGGCTATATTGAAGGACCTCCGTGATCTGTCCGATCGATATGATCAGTTGAGCCACGAGAGTGAAGATGTTATGGCTCATGAAGCGTCTGCCTTCTGTGGGATTATTGACACGCGAGAGCAGATCCTTGAGCTTCAGAGGAAGTTAGTTTTCCTGGAGTCTGAGCTTGAGGCTGCCCGCACCGAAAGGGGGCTAATTATCCAGGAGTCTGACAGAGTGAATCGAGCTTCGGCTGGTCTGGAAATTGCCCTGAAGAAGTTGGAAGACGACTGGCAGGCACATATGGACTTGGATAATGCGGAGTGGTTGTCCCAGGAAGCAGAGCACCGGGCTAAACAACGGCTTGAACAGGGGACCACCTTGGTGAAGAACCATCTTCTGGAATTATGCAATGCCGAACCATAGACGGCCTTTTTCTTCTTTTTTTTGTTTTCGTTCTTTTTCTTTCTTTAGATGGGACATTATCTCTAGAACATATAGTCCTTTTTGCCTTTCAAATAAAAGAGCATGCTTTGTTCCACCATTTATTTGTACTACTTGTTGTGCTTGTGGTGTAATGGTGGCGTTTGCCCCAAATGGAAGACTTGTTTGTGGACCTGTTACCCTTGGCATACCTTGGTTTTAGGTACGGATAACAAATTTGATAGAGATACCTAGAATAATTCCACGGCAAGGTGATCATGGACGTTCCGGGTATTGGGAGAGAGAATGCCATGGAGCAGCTGGGCTCCCGGGGCATGATGAGGAATGATGGGCCTGTACTAAGAAACTTAGCAAAGGACATTTGTGGGCCTATTATCCTTGGCGTACCCTGACTTAGGATACGGATAATAGGATGAAAGGGAACCAACATACTTACTCAGAGGTAATGAGGACATGGTAAGTATGGGGGTTTTACCGCGGGGTCTTCCTACTCAGAGGTAATGAGGACATGGCAGGAATGGACTCAACGGAGGATATTTGTGGTCAACAGAGGACATTTATGGGCCTATTATCCTTGGCGTACCCTGGTTCAGGATACGGATAATAAGACGAGAGAGAACCAACATACTTACTCCGAGGTAATGAGCACATGGCAAGTATGAAGGTTTTACCGTGGAGTCTTCCTACTCAGAGGTAATAAGGACATGGCAGAAGTGGACTCAACGGAAGATATTTATGGACCTATTATCCTTGGCGTACCCTGGGGTTTTTTTGGTATAGATAATAAGTTAAGGGAGGACCAACATATTTGCTCAGAGGTAATGAGGACATGGCAAATATGAGGGTTTCTTCGATGGAGCCTTCCCACTCAGAGGTAATGAGGACATGGCAGGAGTGGGCTCCATGAAGGGGTACATAGAATGACTCAGAGGTAATCAGGACATGGAAGTTCTATGTAGAGGGGTGATTTGTTTTTGGCGGAAGTGAAACGACTCAGCGGTAACATCGACGTGGTCGTTTTAGAAATTTTGTGGATCCGTTACCCTTTTTGTGCACAGAGAGTGCGGGTAGTGGATCATGAGGGAGGAGCTCTTTTAGAGAAATAAGTTCAGAGGTATGATCATACATAACTTACTACCTAAAAGAGTGACCGAAGTGTGAGTTCAGAGGCACCTGCGGGTACATAACTCGATAATCTGGGAGAGTTGGAATGTAAGTTCAACGGTACCGGCGGGTACATGACTCGATAATCTGGAGTATTGTGGATGTGAGTTCAGCGGCACCAGCGGGTATATAACTCAATAACCTGGGATTTTTTGTGAATATGAGTTCAGTGGTACCAGCGGGTACATGACTCGATAATCTGGAAAATATCGTTTAGACATAATATTTCTTCAGAAACTTGCCGGTGACGGGCAGCATGAGCAAGTCTCCATTTTGTTTTGCTAGGCGGTAAGTACCGTTGGAGAATACAACCTCAATGATAAATGGACCTTCCCATTTTGGCTGGAATTTGCCGACGATTTTGTGAGTCATGACCATCGGCCTTCGAACTGCCAGGACGAGATCGCCCACTTGGAATGTTCTGATTTTAAGCTTCTTGTTGAAGGCTCCGGAGATGCGTGCTTGGTAAAGCTCGATTCGTTGTTGAGCCAAGAGGTACTTTTTATCTAAGGCCTCTAACTCTTATAGTCGACGACGATAGTTATCGTCCGTCGTCAATTGGTAAGTGAGCGACGCGGAGCGAGGGTATTTGTGTCTCCAATGGGAGAACAGCCTCGCTCCCGTACACCAGGAAGAATGGTATGTTTCCTGTGGCTGTTCGGACTGTGGTATGGTACGCCCATAAGTATTCGTCAAGCTTCTCGTTCCAGTCGCGTTTGTTGGACGACACGAACTTCTTGAGTAACTTGATGATGGTTTTGTTGAATGCTTCTGCCAACCCATTCGCTGCTGGATTGTATGGTGTCGAAGCAATATTTTGAATTCGGTATTTGTCGCAGAACCGATAGAAGGCGTGGCTTGCAAACTGCGGACCATTATCGTGGATGATCCTTCAGAGCAGTCCAAAGCGATAGATGACGTGATGCTTGAGGAAGCTGATCACGTTTGATGTTTTGACTTCTGCAAGCGGAACAACTTCCGCCCATTTGGAGAAGTAATCTGTGATTGCGAGTATGAAGCGATGTCCTCGGGAGGAAGGTGGAGTAGATGATATCCATTCCCCAAGCTTCAAATGGCCAGGATGCTACCGTCGGATGTAGAAATTTGGATGGTTGGTGGATGAAGTCTGCGTGGACTTGGCAGGATTTGCACTTTCTTGCATAGTCTATCGCATCTGCTACCATCGTAGGCCAGTAGTAGCCCATTCGACGAAGACGGTCTTACAATTTTGGACCAAGTTGATGGGCCCCGCAGACACCGTCATGAGCTTCGCGTACGGCCTCTTTGGCTTATGCGTTTGACAGACATCGAAGCAATAATCCATCGTAGGATCGGCGATACAGCATTTTTGTCTCTGTATCGTAGAAGAATCTGAGAGAATGCCTTCTGATAGAGGTGGCCTCTTTTGGGTTCTCGGACAGGATGTCGTAAACTACGAAGTCAATGAATGGTTATCTCTATTCTGGGACTTCGTCGATCGTCTGAGCGGAATAACTCGCCACGAATTGAATATTATTCTTGGGAAAGACCAGTTCATGGCCTATCACATCCACCGATTGATGAGTATGATTTGGCACTGCTAGGGAAGCGGCAAGGCCTGCTAAGGCATCAGCTTCGATATTTTAGAGTCTAGGACCGTGTTCGATGAAGAATCCCTCGAACGACGAGATGATGTCGATCGTTATTTGGTGATAGAGGATCATGTCTTTATGGCGGACTTCGTACGAACCCCGGATCTGATTGACGATTAACTGCGAATCGCCGTATGCTTCATGATATTCCACCCCCAGCTCTCTTGCAAGTTGGAGGCCAATGACTAAAGTGTTGTACTCGGCCACATTGCTAGAGCAGGATTCTGTGAGGGAGTAAGCGCGATTGATCACCAATCCGGAAGGAGAAACCAGCACCACCCCGACTCCGACGACGATGCTGCCCTTAGGTCCGGTCCTTGAGGCGCCGTCGAAGAACATTCGCCATATATCATCGTGAGAGGTTGCATGCGAGTCGGCGACCTCATCTGGGATTCTTTCATATATTCTTGACGACTCTGAGCCTGGGTGGGCTGCCAAAAAGTCTGCTAGGGCTTGACCTTTAACAGCCTTTTGCGGGACGAAGATCATATGGTACAGGGACAACAATATTGCCTATGTGACGAGGCGGAAGCTGAGTGCCCCTGGCTTAGTCATGAGGACCCTGAGAGGGTTGACTCATGAGATCACATGTATGGTTTGTCCTGTGACATAGTGCCGCGTCTTTTGAATGGCGAATACCAGGGCGAGGCATTCTTTCTCCACAGCGGTATATCGGTGCTCTGGCCCGATCATCATTCGACTGAGGTAATATATAGCTTCTTCATGGCCTGCATCATTGTTTTGTGCCAGCAGAGCGCTGAGGGAATGCTCATTGCTCGTACATAGAGCATGAATGGTTTTCCGGCAACCGGGGCCACCAGGACTGGAGGGTTCGACAAAAATTCTTTGATGTTGTCGAAGACACACTGACATTCTTCGTCCCATACGAATGAGACGCCCTTCTTTATGAGATGGGTGAATGGCTAACATCGCCCGAAGAGGTTAGAAATGAACCTCCTGATGTAAGCTAGCCTTCCTTGAAGGCCTCTGAGTTCTCGGAGATTTCTCGAAGGACCCATCTCCATGATTGCCTTTGTCTTCTCCGGGTCTACGTGGATACCCTGAGCGGTGATGATAAAACCCAAGAAATTTTCACTGGATACGCCCAAGAAGGATTTTGTAGGATTCATCTTCAGGTTGTGTGCTCGCATCAGGTCGAATACCGTCCTCAGATCCTGTAGATGGTCACCGTTACAATGACTCTTGACGGCGATGTCATCAACATAACACTCCATGGTCTTGTGCAAGTGATCCCTGAAGATGATACTCATAGCTCTTTGATATGTGGCGCCAGCATTCTTTAAAACTAAAGGCATGACTGTGTAGCAGTATGTGCCAATCGGTATTCGAAATGATGTATGCTTTTCGTCGTCAGGAGACATCTTGATTTGGTTAT
The DNA here is from genome assembly GCA_029216955.1 of Iris pallida. Lineage (NCBI taxonomy): Eukaryota > Viridiplantae > Streptophyta > Magnoliopsida > Asparagales > Iridaceae > Iris > Iris pallida. The sequence continues at coordinate 5,941,731 of JANAVB010016798.1, read as the reverse complement.
ACCCCGAGAAACTATCCATGAATGACATGCATTCGAAGCCGCATGTGTTGTCGATCATGATGTCTGTGATAGGGAGGGGAAATTCATCTTTGGGACATGCCTCATTCAGATTGCGGAAGTTAATGCAGATTCGAATCTTCCCATTCTTCTTGTGGACCGTAACTATGTTGGCCACCTAGTCTGGATGTTGTTCCTCATGAATGAAGCCGCTGGCTATCAGTTTGTTGACTTCGGCTTCGATCGCATCCATGATGCCCGGGCGGAAGTGTCGCTGTTGTTGTTTGACCGGCTTTGCATCTGGCCGAATATTGAGCTTGTGAAGGGCAACCTCGGGGTTTAGTCCTGGCATGTCTTCATAGCTCCAGGAGAACACATTAATGTATTCTTTGACGAGTTCCAGTAGCGATTCTCGCTCCTCGTCTGTCAGGCTTTTGCTGACGAAGATTGGTTTTGGAGAAGGTTCATTGCCGAGGTCGACCTGTATAACCTCATCCTCAGTAGGAGGTTCTCTCTGTTCAAACCATTTTTCCCATTGTGCATCCAGCTGTTGGGCCCATGGCTCTAACTCGAGGATTTCAGGAATGTTTTCATCTTCTTCGTAAGCGTCGGCGAATGCCATATTGACTGACAGGACTTGTCTGAAAATGTCTCCGATGCTGGCATCCGAATCAGAAGTTGGTGACCCGGTTGAATGTGAATGCCAGTCGCATTCCTCATCTGAACTTTCAGGGGTCGTTGCGGGTGTAACATACCCTAATCCATATCGGGTCTAGCTATAGTAGTCCTGTGGTTTGCCAGCCGAAACTGGGGGCTTTAAAGGTAATCGTCGACCAGTGCCATAGTTCAAGCCTGGCGTAGTCTCCAGATCATACTCCTGTTTTTGCATGAGGTACTTGGATTAGGGGCTATAAAGATACAGAGGCAGTCTCCCGGCATCTGATTCAAGATCGACCTTCTCTATGGTGAAGGGTTGTGGGTCGTCCTTCCGGTCGAAGATAATTGGATGGTCCCCTCCGTCGATTATGCGGTAAGCATCTTCCACTGGAGTAAGCTGGTTTACTGTGTAAACATTTGTCACCTGTGTGTGTAGGTGAGTGCCTATACCGTGTTCCATAGCATACATTGTACAAAGCTTATTAAGCTCGAGGTAGTTCAAAGATAGCCCTTTATTGATAAAGTAAAGTATCTTTTCTAGCGGGATTACATCATCTGCAGAGGGAACATCAGTATGGAAAGCCACATACTTGGCTAGCTCCGGTTTTTCTTCGGCCACCCCCTGTATAAATGAAGACTGAGAGGATAACCTGGGCAACTTGATCGTCAGGGGTTCTGCTGGTGGAGCAGAACGTGGAGTCGTTGGCAAACTAGTGACCCCCAATTTGGTACCCGATGCTGGGCGGGGAGTTGTTGGCTCGCTAGATGCCCCAGACTTTGCATCGGGGTGATAATTCTTCTTGGGAAAGCGTATCGTCATTGGCTTATCGGAGGGGTTGAGCTTCTTCCTTTGTGGTTGGCCGACTCTAGGCAACCTGATTGTGAGTGGCTCCGTTGTGGGTCTGGGCGCTTGGCCGGACCTTGGCAGCCGGATTATCATTTGCTCTTCTTGTGCCGAGAGGCTGATTACGTCCTTATGCAGAGTGGCTGTAAGGGGTGCGAACTTGCCAGGTTTGCGAGCTTGGAGGTGGATCGTCAGAGGTTCTTCTGATCCTGTGGCTGTCTCGGTACGAGCTTGCATATCTCCTTCACCAAGGTACCTCTTCGACTTTTCGTATAGGCAGGAGTCTGAGTAGTAGGATTCGACCCCTTTGAAGGGATCGATGTCGGCAAATTTTGTCCTCACGAAGCCGTGTTTGTCGACATACTTGAAGCACTGGTGCAGCGTGGAAGGCACGATCATGTAATCATGTATCCAAGGGCGTCCCAAGAGGATGTTGTAGGAAGTGTCCGTATCTATGACATAACAGGTTACTTCTGACTGGAGATCGCCAATTTGGCACTTCAAGCGAATCTTTTCGATCAGATAGCTCCTGCCCGAATTGAAACCGCTGATGGCGGTGCTTGTTGGCGTCAGACGATGCATGGAAATACGGAGATGATGTAACAGACCCTTCGGGATGATGCTGATGAAAGAACCAGGATCAATGTGCATCCGATCCACCTTTACGTCGCTGATGTATCTAGTGTAATATAACGGACGATCGTGCAGGTTGGTTTTGATGAGCATATCCTGCGGAGTGAAGACAATATTGGGCATCGCTCCCGTGCAAGCGCTGTCTTGGAGGTCTGTAGTCGGGCTCTCCCCCGTGAGGCTGACCTGAGCCAGATAGGCGTTGGCATTCTGGAGTGCATCGCTCAAAGCCGCACGAATATCCTTTGAGAGTCTCAGGAGCTCGTATAATGACAATTTGGCCGATGTGTTGGCCAATTGCGCCAAGATGTTGAAGTTGTGGGGCCTCTCCAGCCCCCGCGGTGCCTCTTTTCGGAGGGATTTGTCAAAACGAGTCTCCTTCAGCCTATGCTTGTCGGTCGTCGGAGGCTGAGAAGGTCATAGAGCGTCAGCAGTAGCTGGCTGATGATCTTCAGTCGAGTTATCAGCCACAGGTTGGGATTGTGCCCCAGACCGGGTAACGACTGTCGTGACTTCTTCGACATCTGCCGAGATTGTGCGGCAGGATCTGACTTTTCCACTCTTCTTCTTGCGAATGGAAGGTGGTGTGAATTGAATCACCTCGAGTACCAGGTCCGGATGGACCCACATAACCTTCCCCCGTGATGTGGCGAGGGGCACTAGACCAGCAGCCTGATCTCGGGAAGGTAGAAGATTAGCAATCTCTATTGTCGCCAGAGGGATGGGAACCACACCGTCTTGAGTTTCTGTTGGAGGGAAGCTGCCAAATTGTACTGACACCATATTGGCCGCCACGGTTACCTCTTCAAAATCGATGGCCAGTGCGTTCGAATCTATGAGATGTTGGATGTATCATTTTAGTTGGTAGCAGTCGTGTGTAGCATGGTGGACGTAGCGGTGGTAATGGCAGTACTTTGGGCTCTCCATTTCTGCTGGCCGAGGTTCCCGTCTTGGCGGAGGAAGCTAAATTCTGTCTCCTTGTATGAGCATGTCCAAGATGGGCTTGACGTGTCCGTCTTCGAAGGAGTAGGTCATTTGTGGCCATTGTTTGTCTGCCGGTTTTGACTCAAGTTTCTGTACTGTGTCGGCCACCATAGCCTGCTTGCCCTTGTTGTTCCGATTGTTGGCGGAGCTACCCCCATTGTTATTGTTGGCATTAGGACGCCTGCCCTTGTCCTCTCCCTCTGAGATGTGCAATCCCAGTTGGCAAGCTTTCTTCAACCGTTCTTCGGCGCTAGTGGCACTGATGATAAACGTCTTCCAGTTCTTAAATTAACTTTCATCCATCCTGAGGCTGATTGTTGGAAGCAGTCTCTTTTGGCAAATTTCAATTAAGAAGGAATTCGGATTACCGGACGGTAGCTTCATTGCGGTTTGGCGGAACCGCTCAATATAGTTCCTTGTCAGCTCTTTCTCCCCTTGAACGAGATCCATAAGGGTGGACATTGTGACGTCCTGTCCTACTTCATAGAATCTCTCCAAGAACATGTGCTCGAAGCTGGCGAAGGAGTGGATGCAGTTGTCTGGCAGGTTGCGATACCAGTCGAAGGCGACCCCTTCTAATGCCCCAATGAATAATCGTATAAGGATGGCATCGTTATGGGGCAGATGGTCGGTGGTGACCTCGAAGTAAGTGATGTACCAACTTGCGGAGGTCTTCCCATCATATGGATTGATGTGGAATAGTTTATACTTTGGTGGAAAGGGAACATCTCTCCACGCAGCGGGATACGGTTGTCGTATCCTGAGGTCTTGGCAGTTTTCTCGGGCGTGAAACATGGCCCGGAGCTCCTGGACCTCTCTTCTTACCTCCCTGGCTTCGTCTGCAGCGATAGAAGCCGACATTTCAGGAGGAATATTGCTCGGATTTGGTGCTACTGAGTTTGAGTCTGTATTGACCGCGGGGCCCAAGTTTGTTTGGTCAAGCGTTCCTCCTTGTAGAGTAGGGAGGGCTGCTTTGATCGCGTCTACAGATTTGACCAAAGTGCGCAGTATGGCCTCCAGAGTGTCGATGCATTAGCGATCACTGAGACCATCCTGTTTGTCGTTTGTCATGGATGCTGTCCTGACATGAGTAGAAGTGGAAGGGACGGTAGATGACGTACACTCCGAATCATACCCCTGTAACAAGAAGTCATCGGGGTATGTAGGAATATCTTCCTCTGGTTTGGACTCAGAAGGAATAGTACCCCCAGCTTCCGAGTTTGCCTCGTCTTGGGAATTACGGACGTCCTCAGGGATGTCGGGATTTGCTGCATCTGATGGGAGAGTTGTTTCCCCCAGTTCGTCTTCTTGGAACATCGGATTGTCGTGGAGGTTCGGGGGAGTGCTACTCCCAGTTCCAGTAACCCCCAGTGATGTGAATGATGAATCTCCCACTATAGCAAATTTTGTCTTTGAACGGGTACCTTAGAAAACTCAGGTAGTGGGCACCCGCTTAGACGACAGTCTCTTAGTCATAGTGGTTGAAATCTTTGGGCTGGAAACATTTGTCTTCCTCCCTCTCCCATCTGTGGGGATTTTTTGAGCAGAGTTGCAGGAGACGACGGGAGGTGCCTCATCCTCTGAATATGGTTGTTGGAGTCTTTGGAAGACGGACTACCGGTCTTCTCGTACCGTCGTATTATTGCAACAGCTGTTAACGATGACTTGGATGCAGTGATGTCCGTGGGAGGACTCTTTGCAGCCTGAGGCCCCTTCTCTTTCCTTGTGCTTGTGGAGGATAGCCTCACACAAGTCAGATGGGTCTGAAGCGACTATGTTTGCTCCCTGGATTTTAGGAGACTTTTGGGAACCTCTCTGTCCGTTTGCCGCCAGGGGCTGGACTCGAGTGGTTCTGTACAACTTCCCATCAGAGGCCCGCATAACAGTATATGGAATGCTCGGATGGTCAGAGGTCGGATCAGCGGACCGAGCTTGCCAAGCTTGTGCTGTCCTAGACTTCTTCACTCTAGTGCGTGAGGGCACATAGTAGGAAGAGTCTAAGTGGTGCTAGAGAGAGTCAGACATGTCTTCTTGGGAGCATAAGAGATCAGGACCATAAGAGAGGCGGTCGAAGACTGAGCCGCGTGGAGCAGGCGGCATACGGCTGGAATCAATAGTCTTCATGCGGCTGGTAGTCGTACCCGCATGGGCTTTCTTCATGCGGTTAGAAGTCTCAGCCGCATAGGTCTTCTCCATGCGGCTGGAATCCTGGACGCATGAGTGTTCTCCATCCGGCTGGAAATCCTGGCCGCATGAGTGTTATATATTTGGCTGGCAGTTTCAGCCGCATGGTCATCATTCATGCGGCTGGCAATCTTGGCCGCATGAGTCTTTGTTTTGCGGCTAGTGCCTTTGTTCGATTTCTTCCTGGAGCACATAGGATCACTCTTTGTCGCTGCAAGTCCATCATCGTAGTGCTTTCCTCTGCCGAACTTGGGGACAGCAGAGTCCTCTATGGCTTGAAGTGGGGCCGCATGAGAGTTGCCTTCGTCGTCTTGGGTAGCAGAGAGTACTCCGTCTAGAGCTTGGGAAGGAGCAAATGACTTTGCCCTCCACTCCATGCGAGTCTTCTTTGTGGGGGTTCGCTTCTGGACCAGGCCAACGCTTCCTTCTGAGGGTATTTCTTCAACCGCCTGTTGGTCGAAGCGGACGACCATCTTCTGTTATGTGTAGCCAAGTTTGGCTGCATCCAATTGTGTCACCAACTCCTCAGCCGTGGAGAAGTTTGTCCCTAGCAGAGTCGCCATCGTGTTTGTCATTGATTATAAAAGAACAGAACAATTATCGGAGGACTGAACTTAGACTCACAATACAAACTCGCTTGTACAAAGAAAGCCTAGGAACAAAAACCTAGGTACAGCAATCTAAGTACAATTGTTTATTTTAGATTCTGGGGGGTGACGATAGAGGCTCGGGAAAGCGACGGCAGCTCTGTCTTACTCCTTGGACGATCCGGTGCAGTCTTGGCTCTGGAGAAGAACTGCTTGGCGTTGATGAAGAAATGCTCTCTTTGTTCTCTCTGTATATGCTCCTCTCTCCTTTCGATCTCTGTATATTCTCTCTCTGATTCTCTCTGGATCCGGGCCGGGGGTGCTTTGCAAGGGAATGGCACCTTGCTATTTATAAAAGTGGGGGGCATCATTAGGGTTTGCAATGATTGCCCATTCTCAAAAGTCGGCGGTCTGAAAGTTAATTAATCTGGGCCGTCCATCTTACATATGATAGATTTAAGCAATTAATGTGATTGCATTAAATCTCTTTGGACAATAAATATTGATTGCCATGAATATTCGCGACTTGTAATGGCCTGCCACGTATCTAATTTGCTCGATTTGATTTGATCTGGGCACTTATTGTAACAAATCTGATTAGGATTTATTAACACCCATAATTCTAGGAAGATAAGACTGCCACGTGTCTCAATTATCATGAAAAGCATCACGTGTCACCACTGAGCCATCTTGGCAGAGCCACAGATGAGTGGGCCGCATGAGGCCAAATGGCCGTATGAAGATGGACAGCCGCATGGGGATGAACAGCCGCATGAAGATGGGCAGCCGCATGGGGATGAACAGCCGCATGAAGATGGGCAGCCGCATGGGAGCGGGCAGCCGCATGCTGATAGGCGGCCGCATAAGGGATACAGTTACATGAAGATGGGCGGCCGCATAAATGCAGCAGCCGCATGCCTCGGGATTTGATGGATTCTGCCAGCTGTGAGAGGATTTTCTTCTCTTTCCTAGAAACGCGCCATTACGTCAGTCATTATTACGCCTTTTTGTCAGAGCCATCATTTGTCAGAGCTGTCAGCCGTCAGGACATTAAATACAGCAAAAGACAAAGGGAAGAGCTGTTGAAGGCCACGTGGCTCCTCTCTGGGCCGCATGGAATTATTCGAGCCGCATAGACTCTTGAGCCGCATGGATCCCTGAGCCGCATGGGCTTTCTGAGCCGTATGAGAATCCTTGGCCGCATGAACCTTTCTTTATTCTTTTCCATGCTTCTACACTTGGCAGTTCCAAATCATACTCATCATTTGGTTGACGTAATAGGCCATGAATTGGTTTGTCCTAAGAACAACGTACAATTTGCTGTGAGTTACTCTACCCTGGCGGTCGAAGAAACACAAGACTGGAGACTTCCGTTTATTGACTTCGTAGTCTATGGTATCTTGCCGGATAATCCGAAAGAGGCCACTTCTATTAGGAGATGTTCTCTCAGATTCTTCTATGATACAGAGACAAAGATGCTGTATCGGCGATCCTATGATGGATTACTGCTCTGATGTTTGGCAAATACAGAAGCCAAAGAAGCTGTGCGTGAAGCACACGATGGCGTTTATGGGGCCCATCAACCTGGCCCGAAATTGTAAGATCGCCTTCGCTGGATGGGCTATTACTGGCCTACGATGGTAGCAGATGCAATAGACTATGCAAGAAAGTGTAAAGCTTGTCAGGTCCACGCAGATTTTATACACCAACCATCCGAATTCCTACATCCGACGGTGGCATCCTGGCCATTTGAGGCATGGGGAATGGGTATCATTGGTCCAATCACCCCGCCTTCATCTAGAGGACACCGTTTTATACTAGCAATTACAGACTACTTCTCCAAATAGGCTAAAGCTGTTCCGCTTGCAGAAGTGAAGACATCAAACATGATCAACTTCGTCAAGCATCACGTTATCTATTGCTTTGGACTACCTCGAAGGATCATCCATGACAATAGTCCGTAGTTCGCAAGCTACGCCTTCTATCAGTTTTGTGACAAACACTGAATTCAGAATGTTGCTTCAACACCATACAACCCAGCGGCTAATGGTCTGGCTGAAGCATTCAACAAAACAATAATCAAGCTTCTCAAGAAGTTCGTGTCCTCAAACAAACGCGACTGGAAAGAAAATCTTGGCAAATGCTTATGGGCATATCGTACTACAGTCCGGATGGCCACTGGGAACACTCCATTCTCTTTGGTATACGAAAGTGAGGCAGTTCTTCCATTGGAAACTCAAATCCTCTCGCTCTACGTCGCCCTCACTTACCGACTAACGACGGATGATAACTACCGTCGTCGACTACAAGAATTGGAAGCCTTAGATGAAAAGTGCCTGCTAGCTCAACAACGAATTGAGCTTTATCAAGCTCGCATCTCTGGAGCCTTCAACAAAAAGGTCAAGCTGAGAACATTCCAAGTAGGCGATCTCGTCTTGGTAGTTCGGAGGTTGATGGTTATGACTCATAAAACTGTCGATAAGTTCCAGCCCATGTGGGAGGGCCCATTTATCATCGAGGCTGTATTTTCCAATGGTGCTTACCGTCTCGCAAAGCAAAATGGAGACTTGCTCATGATTCCCATAACGGTAAGTTCCTGAAGAAATATTATGTCTAAACGACACCCTCCGAATCAACCGAATTGTTGAAGTAATGTACCCTTCGGTACCGCTGAACTTACACTCCGGATACGCTAAATGAATTCATATCGCATCTTCTGGGTATCAAGTCATGTATGATCATACCTCTGAACTTTCTCCTTAGAAGAACATTTTTCTCAGAATCTATTATCCGCGCTTTCAGTGCATAAAAAGGGGTAACAGGTCCACAAAATTTTCTAAACAATCACGTCGATGTCACCTCTGAGTTGTTTCTCTTCCATCACAAACAAATTGCCCCTTACGTAGAACTTCCACGTCCATATTACCTCTGAGTTGTTCTATATACCCTTTGTTGAGTCCACTCCTGCCACGTCCTCATTACCTCTGAGTAGGAAGTCTCCGTTGTGAAACCCTCATATTTACCATGTCCTCATTACCTTTGAGTAAGTATGTTGGTTTTCTCTCGACTTATTATCCGTACCCAAAACCAGGGTACGCCAAGTGTAATAGGCCCACAAATGTCCACAGTTGACCACAAATGTTCGCAGCTGACCACAAATGTTGTGCTATGTCCTCTAGTACATGCACCTCTTTTTCCTCCATCACATGTCACTGGAGCCCAGTTGTTCCATGGCAGTCCTTCACCCAATACCAAGAACTTCCGTGTCCACCTCACCACGGAGTTGTTCTATGTATCTACATTGAGCCTACCCCTACCATGTCCTCAGTACCTCTGAGTAGGAAGGTTCTATCATCAAACCTCATGTTTTCCACGTTCAACTAAATATGTTAGGTTTCTCTATCGAACTTATTATCCATACCTAAAACCGTGGTATGCCAAGGGTAATAGGTCCACAGAAAGTCCCCCAGTGGGGCAAGTACCGTAACACCAAAAATACTATACGAACACAACATATACCATAAATAAAGGATGAAGTAAACATATTCATTCATTTAAAACCAAAGGTTCTACATTTTTCTGGGACCAAATCCCTATTAAAAAAATGGAGGGATGTAATAATGAAAAAGAGAAAAATTCGATCACGGCTCGGCGACGTACAGTTCTCTGAGACGGTCCTTCAGCTTGCTCGTCGACCGCTCAATCCTCAGGGTGGCCCGGCGCTCAGCCTCTTGAGTCAACTTCTCTGCATCCTCTAGATGCGCATGTGCCTGCCAACCATCTTCAAGTTTCTTCAGTGCACGCTCCATGGCAGCAGAGGTTCGGGTGACCTGGTCGGTCTCCCAGAAAATTAGCTCCTTATCATTACGGGAAGCCTGGAGCTCAGATTATAAAGAAGCCAATTTTCTCTGAAGCTGGAGGATCTGCTCGTTGGTGTCGGCTATCCCACGAGATGTGGCCTATTTCCGAGTGATATAGTCCTCTCCTCTGTGGCTTAGTTGATCGTACTTCAGAGACAGATCTTGAAGGTCCTTTACTATAGCAGGCTTGGACGTATCCCATACCGTCCTTACCTTTTCCATGGCTGTTATAAGGAAGGCGCGCTCCTGATCTATTACTAAGGACATATCAACTTACCGCAGTCCTTGAAACTGAGCCACGAGCTGATCAGCTTCTACTAATTTGGGCTCCAGGAGCTCGACCATCCCTGCCCCACCGGGGAGTGTTCTGAGGAGTTCAATCTGACCGCCGGCACATTGACGAGCCAATACAAAAGATGTCCCTCTCTCCAGGGCAGCTTCGACCCCTCATTTCAGATGGCGGTAGAAACTATCAATTACGTCCTTCGACGATTCATCCAGAACTTCCGAAGAAGAGGGTGTGAAAGAAAGAGTGGCTGGCAGAGTTGAAGACGGTTGTGAAGAAGATGCACCAGAACTTGATGCCCTATCACTAAGGATACAAGTTTTGAGCGATAGGACGCCTGGATAGCAGTCATCTTCTCCTCCGCAGCCCGAAGGATTCGAAGACTGGGCAGTGCAGAAAGGTCAACCTCCGATAATAAAGTTACATTAACCGAGGAGGGTACATGGACCATTTCTCCACGCCCTGGCAGTTCCACTACGTCTCTTCCTGAACTCGACCCGGCAAGAGGTCCCTCGATAGTAGTTGGAGGAGGAGGAGGCATACTGTCTTCCACAGATCCCCTCTGGTGACTTCTCTCCCGATGATGTCCGTCGTCGACAGCGAAGGAACAGGACCTGTATGTCCGAAGCAACCATCGATCAACTTAACCCGAAGGATATGAAGATAGAGCAAATAAACCTCCTCACTAGTCAAGACATGACATAGCTTACCAGGGGAGGGTCGCTGAGGCTGACGCTCGCTCACAGCCACCGTATCCTCTTCAACGGCGACACTTGAGCCAATTGCAGCTGCTTTCTCTGCCCCAGCCGCCCCGGAGGTGGATACAACTGGATCAGCATCAACTGATTGATGTTCAGCAACCTCGGGGACTGATTCAGTAAAGCCCACAGCATTTCTAGTGGTGATGTCAATAGCAGGAGGAATCTCAGCCGTCGCCGAAGCGACCATGGTGGTAGAAAGCTCGTCAGTCATAGCACCAATTAAGGTGGCTATAGCTGGGTCAACCTCAGAGGCGGTAGCCGGCTCAGGGGAGTTCACTTCTCCTGACGCCTATAAAGAAAAAGAAAATGATCAGATTATATTTCAGAAAGGAAGAACTAAAAAGATGGTCGTAACTCGATTCACCTCTGAAACGGCTTCGACGTCCTCACTTCTCTCCCTAATGCTCGGCCCGCGAGGCTTGACCGCGACCCGTTTTCAGATGTAAGTTATGCCGCCGGCAGAAGATTCACGCCTACTTCATTTTCGTAAAAGACTAGGCGCAGTAGGGGGCAGATCTACTACTGAATCGTCTGCAGGAAGATGCAAGTTATCAGGGTCATCCTCTTCGTCCAAATTGATAGACTCCGAGTCAGACACATCAACTGTCCTCCCCTTCTTGGTCCTTGGCTTCTCCTCCAAGCCAGTACCAATAATGAAGCTGGTACTTGGGTCAAAATCTCTTGGGGGCTTATTCACCAGAACATGGTATAAGGCTGCCATGTACAAAATGTGTCCCTACTCTCTAGCATCGAAAACAGAGAAGCTGGCACGGGTGTGAACCGTACTATAATAGTGCCAAGCCCGGATGCCGTCAAGAACGCTACCCTCAGAACCCAGACAGAAGCTGGGATTTTCTAAGAACATTTGACTGTACCCAAATTGTCGAGAGAATCGACTGGGTAGGTAAGGCTCCAAAAAGACGAAATTACGGTTGCGATACACCAGATGTGCAGGACGAATGTTCTGCAACTAGAGGAGCATCTTCTCGGACAAGAATTGGGGAGATACAACACCATCAAGATGCACGTCTCTTACTTCTTCGTCAGTAAAATGAGGAACAAACACGAAGAAGGAATATCTATCCACTCGTGCCAGCGCCATCCGACAGGCTGGCATAGTAGTATACCCCCAGGGCATACGATTGTACTGGAAGATGAAGGCATCATCAGCAGTCACGTCATCCTCTGGGCCAGGCCTTATCAAAGACGGGCAATACATCAACAACCACCCCATCAGATAATGATAGGGCAGCTCGATTCGTTCAAAATTCTTCGTCGTATCGCGGGCAAATAACTTTGGACGAGAAGGCACGGAGGCCACGATATATGCTGCATACCATGGCCTAGGAGTAGAGCTAGTCTGGCCCCAAAGACTAACTTCACCGCATGAAGGATCAGGTTACGGCTTATTCTCTTAATAGAACCAGCCCCTCCCGAAACTACACAGTTCCGCAGCCACACCATCAAAAATCCTGCCAGGAGAGCCTTATCAGATATCTTCTGGGTATTTTGATAAAAGTAATTAAAGGTGTCAGATTGGCTCCCAAATCTGTCACCCGTGGTCTTCACCCTCTTGGCAGTCAACACCTGGTTTTGTACCTCCTTCCGGGTTCGAGGACTTCGGGGGAAAACCCGGCCTGAGGCGCCTAGCTCAAAAAGGTAACTGAGCCAGGTCTTGGTGTGAGGAAGGTTTCCTTCCGAGCTATCGTTCTTCTTATTCGACATCTTTTGGCACGTGCTATGGTGACACAGCAGTTCTCGGTAAACAGCCACAAAACTCGAGAACCGTCGCTCCAATTACTCGAATTCTTCATTCGTAGGGGTATACACTTCAAAAAATTATCTCCCCAGGGCAGCTTGGAGACTTCACGCATCTCGTGGAGAGCGAGTCTCATTTCCCCTCCGGGTGTAAAGATGGTCCCCATACGATGGTTGTATATCTCAAGAAGAGCCATAAACAACTTCTTATTTATGGGCAGACCATAACAAGTGCCCCGTATGGCATGATAAAAGCCAATCTCGAACAAGAGTTCCTTGCATGTCCGCAAGATCCACGAGGTCAAGTTGATCCATGAAGGGGTGGGGTTCATCTAGTTCAGCAGTGACAGTCGACTAGTAGGGTAGGACCCCTTTTGAGCAATCTGGTTCATAAAAGTGTCAACTTCGGAGAACTGGAAGTTGGGACCTTGCACGTTTATGAAGTTGCCCGGGGCCAAACCTATCACAAAGCAGCTAATCAGTATCTTGCTTGCAACTACCGACCTCGAGGCTTTATTATAGTAAATATCACCCACGAACATCCCCTACTGGCTCAGGGTTATAGGGTCCACCATTTTTCTGTCGATGGGCAACATATTGAACCAGGACATCGAAAAATGATGTTACATCTGAGGAATATGAATCGCCATCCCGTTGGAAGAAAAACTCCAACTTTTAGATAAATCTAGAACGCTGGTGTTCTTTACAGTTAGGGCATCCCCAATGTGGAACGGGGGTTTCAGATGTGTGCTCCCTAATTTCCCTGAGTTCATCATGCCCAAGAGAAAGAAGAAGGATTGGTTTCTGATATCCCTCAGCCTGTCCTCAAATTTATCTTTAGTGATTTGGGTTGACACATAATCGACCACATGGTCGAACCTCACACCCATAGCAAATTGAGCTTGACCTACCAGAAACTCTCCCGAAGGATTGATCGACAACTTCACTGAAAACAAAAAAGAAGAAGTTAGAAGATAGCCAGAGAAAACCACTTAATGTTTTCTGAGCTTATGCGGCTCTGTTAGGTGGGTTTTCATGCGGCCTAGTTCATAAGGTGCTTATGCGGTCATGAGACATTTCTTATGCGGCTCGGTGGTGAGACGTCTCTCATGAGGCTCGGTCATGAGACATCTCTCATGCGGCTCGGTCATGAAGCAACTCTCATGCGGCTTGGTCATGAAGCATCTCTCCTGCGGCTCAGTCATGAGACATCTTTCATGTGGCTCGGCCATGAAGCATCTCTCATGCGACTCAGTCATGAGACATCTCTCATGCGGCTCGAACATGAAGCATACCCCATACGGCTCAGTCATGAGGCGTTCATACGGCCCATACGGCACAACTTATGCGGATTCATCACACAGAACTTGAACAGTTCACTGAAGACGAAAAAAAGCATCAACTATGCCGAGGCATAACAGAGAAAGGCCCGCACATAAAATATACGACATAGCCATTGTGGTTAGGGTTTGGACTCATATAGTTTCTTCCCAACGCTATTACCATTAATAGGAGGATGAACGTCGGGATAAATCGAACTCACCGTGTTCGACGAGGAAGCAAGTCCTTTGCCTTTCGCTGCAGCACTGAAAAAAGCCTTGGGAGCCATCGATGATCAAGAGAAGAGAAGACGGCAACTAGGACAATAAAAAGTTGGAAGAAGGAAAGAAGGAACCTCTCTCCTCAAAAACTACTCGTATTTATAGGCTGGCAGAGGCGTATAAATCAATAGACACCGCTTCGAATTTCGTGCTGCCTAAAAGATAAAGACGACTCTTGGGATTCTATCCCCTTTCATGCAAAAGACGGCTCCAAATCATCAAAGCAAATCTAAGGTAATTAATACCGAAGTAATGGGACACCCACGTGGCACAAACGCAGTATGCGGCCAGAGAGAAGCCTATGCGGCATGAAGAGCTTATGCGGACATACCCATGCTTCTTATTCAAAGTATTTCAATTTTATAAATTGAAAACTTTGAAGGGGGTCTTGCAGAAGCATAGAAAAGAATAAAAATTTCTATGCGGCCCAAAATCAACATGAAACTTCATGCGACTCAAAATCCGTGGGAGCTTCATGCGGCTTAGAATGCTTCATGCGGCCCACAAATAGCAGGAAGCCTTATGCGGTTCGAAATCAACCTAAGCAGCTAGTCATAATTACTCTGACATAAAGGCGACAGCTCTAACAGAGATGATGGCTCTGACATAAAGTCAAGATGTGATATGTTCCTAAAAAGACAAAAAAATCATAATAATATCCGGCACAGTCCATAATTCCAAAGAAGATTCTTTATGCGGATCGCCTATGTGACCTTCATGTGGCTCAGTCATGAGACAACTCTCATGCGGTTCGGTTATGAAACAACCTTCATGCGGCCCGGTTATGAGACGTCCTTCATGCAGCTAAATTATGAGACGACCCTCATGCGGTCCGGTCATAAGACACTCTTCATGCGTCTCGACCTTCATGCGGCCCGGTCATGAGACACTCTTAATGAGGCTCAGCTATGGGACAGTCCTTCATGCGACTCAGCCAAGATGCATCATTCATGCGGCTCGCCACAGAGTAGCAGTTGGGACACATGGAAGAAATTGACCAAGTCATAACAGTTCGAATTTAGTGCAACAAACAGATCATGATTAATTTTAACCAATCCATAGCTACCCACTTCTCGAGGCATAGTTACAAAGATGTGGCCCAAAATTAGCCACATGGCTGTATACCCCATTACTCATGAATTCCTATAAATAGCAAGGTGTTATTCCCTTGCACACACACACAAAGAGATATACACACACCCAGGCAGAGAGAAATCAATTCTTCATCGGAGTCGAGGTTGCGTTCGATCGTCCAGGGATTAAGGCAGAGTTGATAGCACTTTCCCGAGCCTCTACCGTCATCCCCCAGAATCTAAACTAAACAATTGTACTAAGATTGCTTTTCCTAGCTTTTATTCCTAGGCTCTCTTTTTGTATAAGCGAGTTTGTAATTGTGATTCAAAGTTCAGTCCTCCTATAAAACTGTTCTGTTCTACGACAATCAATGGCAAACACTTGTAAAGAACTTCAAGAAATTCTTGAGGTTTGAGAAATCAAACCAAAAGAAAAAGGATTATCAAGAATGCAACGAAGAAGAAACTATTTGCTATGGTTGCAAGAGATTAGACACATCAAGAAAGACTGTTCAATGACAAAGAAGACAAGTCGATACGAATGATCAAACAGAAAGTCTTCATCATAAAAGTATGCTAATACCAACATCTGGCATGAAAGTGAGGCCAGTGAATCAGAGGAAGAAGATAGACCAAACAGCTTTGCAAATGTTTGTTTGATGGCATTTGATTAGGTAACAACTAACCCTTTGTATGATGACTTTATATTTGATGAACTTTCTGATGCCATTAGCGACTTGTTAGACGAACACGAGAGAGTGTTGGACAAATATAAGCAGTCTTAAAAAGAGATCAAAGCTTACACAACTAAAGTTGAAATGTTGTCATCCCTATTGAAGGATATATCTGAAACACCTTCCACCAGTAACACGAATGAAGAAATATCAACTCTGAAGCTTAGCTGGCATGATGCTCACAAAACTATTGAGAAAAGATATCATGACTATTCCGAACTGAACGAGTTATATGAGTTAGAGAAGAAGAAGTATAGTATCATTGCACAAAATATTGATGCTATATTTATTAAGTATGATGAGGCATGTGCGCTCTCTAAAAAGTTAGAGATAAAGCTGGGAAAACAGGTGATGCATGCTACTCAGCCAAAGATCTATCATATGAGAAAACATACACTAATACGACACGATCAAATAAAGCACATAAGCATAATGTTTTTACATAATCATGCCTTATTTTGCAAGTATCCAAGGATGACACACAAGCATTTTGTCAATAACATGACACCAAGCACTAGCTCTCAAATTTTCTGTACATATTATGGTTCACGTGGACACATTTCTAAGTTTTGTAGAGTTACAAAGCTAGTTGACATGAACATATATGATTGGATACCTAAGACTAACATTTTCGGACCCTTAAAGAAATGGGTACCAAAGGTTACATATACTCGTTTTGTAGCTGGGCCAACCCTCTCATGCTAGAAGTAAATGCATCCTCGATAGCGGATGTTCGCGGCACATAACTGGTGATAAATCTTTATTCGCTACGCTATCGATGAAGAAAGAAGAATATGTCTCCTTCGAAATTAATCTGAAAGGTTATATAATAGGTAACGGTATTATTAGTATGTCTCTTTACCCAGTCATTAAAGATGTTTGTCTGGTCACAGAGTTAAAACATATACCTACGAAGCATAAGTCATCTTGCTGATAATGATTACGACATTAACTTCGTGAAAGATAAGTGCTTTATATATGATAATGACTACTGAGGATTTAGTTTATGAAGGTATTGTCACGCCCCGCTCCCGTAGGAGCGATCGTCCTCGCTAAGGGGTGATGCCGTACGAGCCTAGATTGCGCTCGTGTAAGGCAGTTCCATAACGGCCGATTACATCGGCGGCGACGGGGTTGTCGCACAGAAGTCCCAAACAGAAACATTGAATACATTGCAGCAGA
This sequence comes from Iris pallida, assembly GCA_029216955.1. Taxonomy (NCBI): domain Eukaryota; kingdom Viridiplantae; phylum Streptophyta; class Magnoliopsida; order Asparagales; family Iridaceae; genus Iris; species Iris pallida. The sequence goes on along the minus strand of JANAVB010016798.1, from coordinate 5,924,593 downwards.
ATTTAAAAACAAGTACACATGAACACAAGTCATTCAAAAGAAGCCCTTTTATTGATATTGAACACAAGATTACATTTGTGGGCGCAAGACCAAATTACAAGTCTCTCGTGCTCACTTTTCTCTCGTTTACAAGGTCACTCTCTGCTCTCTCTCTTGATTACAATGCTTGAGTCAGCAAAAGCTTCGAAAGGCGATGTCCATACATTATGCCCTGTATAGGTCTTTAGATCACGCGACCGCATGCTTTGACTTGCCAAGGAACTCCGTACCTCGACGTATCCAAGCGAGCTCCACGCCACGAGCTTCTACCTGTGCCTGCACATGAAACACTGTGTGGGTGTCAGTACCACTGTACTGGTGGAGTGAGCTTCTCGCCCACCCATACATAACCGACACGTTTCATTTACTTTGTGCAGCTTAAACCCTTTCAATTGTCTTCCTAGTCTTGCCTTAGGATGGATTTTAAACAAGACGTCTATGTCTATGCTTAGCGATGCAACAACAAGGTCGTGCAACGACGAGGTCATTTTAGAATGCCAATGTGTGTTTCGATCGAGGCAGTGCCTCATCGCTTAGGTACTTGACCAAACTTGAACTCGGGACGGCAGGGTCGTGCCATACTCTATTAACGACTTAGACATATTCGAGACAATACTATGCTGAGGAGCAACTTACGCGAACTCGGTCGTGCCAAGACCTTTACTTAGACTTTAGCGCCACTAGACTAATTCTCGTGCCAACGATTCAAGTGCCAAGGACGGCAATGGGACGACTCGTGCAGGCCGTGCCTCTAGACCTTGCTTAGACTTGTTCGTGCTTCCAGATGAGGCTGCGCCTCGCAAGTTATCAAGACTTATCATGCTACCGTCTTGCGGCCTTCCTGTTAGACCCATTTGCTAACTTAGACAAGACTTGTGGACCAAAGTATCACTTTCATGAATATCTTGATGCCATCTATCGTGCCAAGCACGGTGCCTATGCTGCAGCCCAGTCTTAGGCCCAGACCTTGTGTTACCGACTAGACCTGCATTCAAGCTCTAGACCCAAATCCAAAGGCATACACGCGGTGTGCCGCTTTTACCGACACATCTACATGAGTGGTCACTAGCAATTTTAAGCTATCTTGGACATGGCTCGTGGGATATCCACCTGTACCAACACGGGTAGCTAGCCCGGTGGGGTGGAACTCTCCCATGCGGTCATCCAGCATCCTACTTTGAGCCACACTCGCTTCTTCCGGGCCGAATGATCCCAGCGCCCCGGTGATCATTCGAGAAGGCTACACCTTGTCGACAAGTTGCCCAATGACCATGCATACTCGATCTATCCAGTCTATCCAGTCCTTTCTTAACATGACCATGCATTCCTTCTTTCTATCAAGACTTGGCGAGACTTCCAAGCCGCAGGACCGATCTCGTATGCGGGACATATCAAGACTTAGTGAGACTCCCAAGCCAGGGGACCGATCTCGTGTGTGCGACATATCAGGACGTAGCGAAACTCCCAAGTAGCGGGATCGATCTCGGCGACAACCAGTCGCGTGGACTTACTTTGTTCGTGGCAAGCTTTTCACTAAACCGACCGTAACTCGTGCCTTAGACAGGCCTGGTTCTATAGGCGACGCTAACACTCAAGTCATAGACTTATACGACGAGCCTTGACCTCAAGGGACTACGCAACTTAACAACCGCAGATAGATCGAGACAGTGCTAGAAATGGCTTGATAGCCCAGCACAACACTTGTCTAACTTATTCAGGTGACGACTCGACGAGCGAGGGCTACGTCGAGCTCCGTGTCGAGGGAAACGTGCTATGCACGGGGTCGACTTGAACAACCAAGTTCGTGCCTAGACTTAAGCCAACGAGCCGTGCAAGACGACTTAATTTGTGGGACGTGCGAAGGCTATGCCAAGCCTTGCGGGACAAGACCGTGCATGCTTTATCAAGCATTCATGCGGGCGACGCCTATGACTTAGGCTAATTTCAAGTGATGGGGCAAAGGACGGGACCGTGCATGCTTCACCAAGCATTTACGCAGGCGACGCCTAAGGCTTAGGATACTTCAAGTGTCGGGGCAACTTAGCAATTTATGCCAACATCCTTCTCCCAAGCCACGGGATCGAAGGATCGAGTGTCATTTGAAAGCACGCTGAGCACGACTTCTATGTAGACCGTGGGACCATTTTCCATGTTCTAATACATTCCGACCCGACGGAATTATTCCCTTAGCTATGTTGGTGCGTAGCTTTTAGATTAGCCTACCAGTGCAAGTTGAAAACATGCGCATTATTAAGTGAAGGCTAAGATGAGGCAAGTTCACCGAAACTACCCTACCTGATCGAGCGGTCGCCTTGACCGAGCAATGTCTTTGAGGAGCCATTGCGAGGCTAAGTTCCGACGCTGTCGGCATTTCGATTCCTCCGATTGGCTTTGCGGGATGGGCACTACAACATACACCACTCAGAACAAGTCTCGTCCTCGAGACTTTCCTGAAGGTAAGCCATCCTACCATTTCTATGGCCAAGACTTCATCGAGCCAAGACACGGGACTATAACAGTCGAACGAGATACGCCTACGCGTTTCCTTGAGTCCGAGCCACGCTCGCACTATTATCAATCTTTACTTTAACACGATTCCAAGATCTCGGCACTCTTCCCTTTTCAAGTCTTGCTTGAACTCATTGTATCACTTGGCTGGATCGTGCACGCATTGCAAGCATCCCCAAAATACATGTATTCAGCCAAGCCGCATGATATAGAATTTGTCATTCTCACTCGAGTCGCCTCGTACACATACCCAAGCGTCCCTAAAATATATACATGTCAGCCGAGTCTCGTGAGCAGGGTTTCCTACGTTCGTGATTCATGCTATCCATTCAAACCAATCCTCAAGATCAATTGTTCGATTGATAACTCTTGCAACAGGGGCGTTTCGCCTAACCGCTAGGCCAATCTTTGCGAAGCTAAGTCAATGTCAGGATTGGAATCATAGTTCCCTAACAATAATGCCAACACTGACCCCAATCCTAGGGTCAAACCAGGTTCGGTAATACGGGGTTTTCTACCCAAGCTCGCGTTACTCAGATTTCTAAACATCGAGCACGATCACCTATTCGCATCAACGCATTCGTTGCGCGTATTCGAATCCATTCAAATTACCAATTCTAACCAATTCATGTATTCGATCACGAGGTCATCTAGCTCGACAATACGTTGTGCCCCAATCTCACGCGAGTCCGATTATCCACGGTGGTCCGTGAATCACCACGCAACGCCCCGCGGAATAATCATTCTTATCGGGGCGTAACTTTTGTTTGAGTCCAGACTAATTCATTCTCGATACGTGGATTGGACCTACGCAATCTTCAAATTTAATTCTCGAGTCACCTTCACGTCAAACCACAAGTCGAAACATACGAATTGCCACGCCATGCAAGTTCAATCACTCCCGCTGTATGAATCACCATACCAGTACCCATACGGAGTGATCGCCCTAATCGGCGCGACGCATGTGCGAGGCTGGGGTTGCGCTCGTATAAGACAAGAATGTCAAAGTTGTGGTTATCGACGAAGCAAATCCAAACGTTTCATTTTTCTCCAAGTCAAGATCTCAATTTGATAGTCCGTTTGTCATGTCTATCATTTCCTCGACAAGTTTCAATCTCTCGAATATAGTATCCATCAGAACAATGACATTTGCACGATCGTCTTTTGCTGAGTCAGAGTACCCCCGAGTTATCGTATATCAATCTTTGATATGTCTTAATACCATCGACAATATGCGTAACCTGACGATCTTCCTTTGCAACCAATTTAGAGTCGTACGTTGATGCTGTTGTCCGAGTTGAATATTCCACCATTCCTCAATATTCAAGATCAAGTTCAATCGCTATTCCTCAAGCTCATTTCAAGATCGTTGTTCAAAACTCAAGTCACGTTTCATTTGCATCAATCCGATATCGTACGCGCGATCATCTAAGTTTTCTCGATCAAGACCATTCATTTTCATTCATCGTTTCGAATCATTTCGATATCGTTTTCTAACTCGCATTGCCTATTCGCAAGTCGTCCGAACGAGATGTTCGTTTGGGACATTCGAAGTCACGTTCAACTAAGCGTGACGCGTTCTAAGGCTTTGTGCGAACGCATCGCCTCGCCGACATACTCGCCGTTACTCGTAATCCTCAATCTTCCTCGAATGATTTCCAAGAAAATCCGTACACCACTCGGATTCGAGCCATACGATCTAGCCTACATTCAAGTTCGCGTCATTCTCTAAGATATCCTTCGGATTCGTTCAACGAATCCCTAGCATAATCGCTTACATCGCATCGACGCACTAAGTCATTCGCACTATTTCCTCGAAATCCAAGTCAATCCTCCTTGTACGCCTAAGCATTAACTCGATAGTGTTCCTATCGATAGATACTCTAAGTGCAGCTTCGCTTCCGACCGAGCGGTACTTGATATCGCTCGCAATGTGTTTGCATCAAAAGTCGAGGTGCGCGATACGCGACGCAACATAGCCAAAAGGCCGTGCGCATGGCTATCCCGTGCGGACTATATTCGAGTTTGCACGCTCAATTGCTAGGGTCAACGCATGACTAGTTAGGCACGCACGCGACATGTTAACTTAGCATGTGTTCTCTATCGAGTCAAGTTTAACCTCGTTCAGCACAAGGGCCAACGATGCATCTGGCGATAGCCTACCGATGCGTTCGAGTGAACGCTTGTACGAGCTTTTAAAAATATTTAGACTTATTGTATGGACATGCCGAAGGACAATCGAGAGAGGGCGCGCACTTCTTTATCAATGACGAACTTTCAAAACTGAGAATTTTGACGTGAAGTCCAAGGACGTAAAGCCGTGCTCTAATACCGTTATGTCACGCCCCACTCCCGTAGGAGCGATCGTCCTCGCTAAGGGGTGATACCGCACGAGCCTAGATTGCGCTCATGCAAGACAGTTCCATAACGGTCGATTACATCGGCGGCGACGGGGTCATTGCACAGAAGTCCCAAGCAGAAACATTGAATACATTGCAGCAGAATTTAAAAACAAGTACATATGAACATAAGCCATTCAAAAGAAGCTCTTTTATTGATATTGAACACAAGATTACATTTGTGGGCGCAAGGCCAAATTACAAGTCTCTCGTGCTCACTTTTCTCTCGTTTACAAGGTCACTCTCTGCTCTCTCTCTTGATTACAATTCTTGAGTCAGCGAAAGCTTCGGAAGGCGATGTCCATACATTATGCCCTGTATAGGTCTTCAGATCATGCGGCCGTACGCTTCGACTCGCCAAGGAACTCCGTACCTCGACGCATCCAAGCGAGCTTCGCGCCATGAGCTTCTACCTGTGCCTGCACATAAAATACTGTGTGGGTGTCAGTACCACTGTACTGGTGGAGTGAGCTTCTCGCCCACCCATACATAACCGACACGTTTTATTTACTTTGTGCAGCTTAAACCCTTTCAATTGTCTTCCTAGTCTTGCCTTAGGATGCATTTTAAACAAGACGTCAATGTCTATACTTAGCGATACAACGACAAGGTCGTGCATCGACGATGTCGTTTTAGAATGCCAATGTGTGTTTAGATCGAGGCAGTGCCTCATCGCTTAGGTACTTGACCAAACTTGAACTCGGGACGGCAGGGTCGTGCCATACTCTATTAGCGACTTAGACATATTCGAGACAATGCTATGCTGAGGAGCAACTTACGCAAACTCGGTCGTACCAAGACCTTTACTTAGACTTTAGCGCCACTAGACTAATTCTCGTGCCAATGATTCAAGTGCCAAGGACGGCAATGGGACGACTCGTGCAAGCCGTGCCTCTAGACCTTGCTTAGACTTGTTCGTGCTTCCAGATGAGGCCGTGCCTCGCAAGTTATCAAGACTTATCATGCTACCGCCTTGCGGCCTTCCTGTTAGACCCATTTGCTAACTTAGACAAGACTTGTGGACCATAGTATCACTTTCATGAACATCTTGACGCCATCTATCATGCCAAGCACGGTGCCTATGCTGCAGCCCAGTCTTAGGCCCAGACCTTGTGTTACCGACTAGACCTGCATTCATGCTCTAGACCCAAATCCAAAGGCATACACGCGATGTGCCGCTTTTGCCGACACATCTACATGAGTGGTCACTAGCAATTTCAAGCTATCATGGACATGGCTCGTGGGATATCCACCTGTACCAACACGGGTAGCTAGCCCGGTAGGGTGGAACTCTTCCATGTGGTCATCCAGCATCCAACTTTGAACCACACTCGCTTCTCCCGGGCCGAATGATCCCAGCGCCCCGGTGATCATTCGAGAAGGCTACACCTTGTCGACAAGTTGCCCAATGACCATGCATACTCGATCTATCCAGTCTATCCAGTCCTTTCTTAACATGACCATGCATTCCTTCTTTCTATCAAGACTTGGCGAGACTTCCAAGCCGCAGGACCGATCTCGTATGCGGGACATATCAAGACTTAGTGAGACTCCCAAGCTAGGGGACCGATCTCGTGTGCGGGACATATCAGGATGTAGCGAGACTCCCAAGTAGCGGGATCGATCTCGGCGACAACCAGTCGCGTGGACTTACTTTGTTTGTGGCAAGCTTTTCACTAAACCGACCGTAACTCGTGCCTTAGACAGGCCTGGTTCTATAGGCGACGCTAACACTCAAGTCATAGACTTATACGACGAGCCTTGATCTCAAGGGACTACGCAACTTGACAACCGCAGATAGAGCAAGACAGTGCTAGAAATGGCTTGATAGCCCAGCACAACACTTGTCTAACTTATTCAGGCGATGACTCGACGAGCGAGGGCTACACCGAGCTCCGCGTCGAGGAAAACGTGCTATGCACGGGGTCGACTTGAATAACCAAGTTCGTGCCTAGACTTAAGCCAATGAGCCGTGCAAGACGACTTAACTTACGGGACGTGCGAAGGCTATGCCAAGCCTTGCGGAACAAGACCGTGCATGCTTTATCAAGCATTCATGCGGGCGACGCCTATGACTTAGGCTAATTTCAAGTGTTGGGGCAAAGGACGGGACCGTGCATGCTTCACCAAGCATTCACGCAGGCGACGCCTAAGGCTTAGGATACTTCAAGTGTCGGGGCAACTTAGCAATTTAAGCCAACATCCTTCTCCCAAGCCACGGGATCGAAGGATCGAGTGTCATTTGAAAGCACGCTGAGCACGACTTCTATGCAGACCGTGGGACCATTTTCCATGTTCTAATACATTCCGACCCGACGGGATTATTCCCTTAGCTATGTTGGTGCGTAGCTTTTAGATTAGCCTACCAGTGCAAGTTGAAAACATGCGCATTATTAAGTGAAGGCTAAGATGAGGCAAGTTCACCGAAACTACCCCACCTGATCGAGCGGTCGCCTTGACCGAGCAATGTCTTTGAGGAGCCGTTGCAAGGCTAAGTTCCGATGCCGTCGGCATTTCGATTCCTCCGATTGGCTTTGCGGGACGGGGCACTACAGGTATAAGGGAGGATAATATATATTTTTTTATTTATCAGATAGTACTAAAAATCTAGGTAAGTGCCTTATAGCTAACAAAGATGAGAGCTGGCTATTGCACGTGAGACTAGGACATGCAAATATGGATACTATATCAAGGTTATGGATTACCTGAAATTTTGTTCAAAAAGAAGTGGTATGTTCTGATTGCGAGAAAAACAAAGCAAATAGATCTTCATTAAATCCATAAATGCTGTAAGTACTTCAAGACCCTTGCAATTATTGCATATGGATTTGTTTGGACTAAGTAGAGTCGTCGCTAGTCTTGGGTAAAAACTCTATGCTTTTGTTATCATTGATGATTTTTCTTGTCACACTTGGATTTTCTTGTTATTACATAAAAATGATGCACTTTTCGAATTAGAAATTTTCTGTAAAAAGGTTCAAAACGAAAAGGACTTCATGATTACTCGTATCCGAAGTGATCATGGAGGCAAATTCAAAAATTCGGATTTCAAAAAGTTCTGTGACTTGAATGGTTATTTTCATGAGTTTTCTTATCCTAAGACTCCCCAACAAAATAGTGTTGTGGAGTGAAAGAATAAAACTTTCAGCAAAATGGCTAGAGTTATGCTTAACCAGTATAATCTTTCGAAATATTTTTGGGCTGAAACTGTAAGTACAACTTGTCATGTTTTAAATAGGGTTCTAATTCGGCCTATATCGAAAAAGATCCTACGAACTGTGGTTTAATCGTATTCCCAATATTTCATATTTTAAAGTTTTTGGATGTCGCTGTTTTATTTTGAACACCAAGGATAACTTGGGACAGTTCGACTCTGAGGCAGATGAAAGAATATTACTTGGATATGCTGTTAAGAGTAAAAGCTATAGGATTTTTGATAAGAGCTCATTGGTTGTTGAAGAGTCGATTAATGTTACTTTTGATGAATTTAACAATCAATTGCTAATTGACAGTGACGATGAGGACTCAGGGAAAACATCCAGCAAAGCACCTGAAGATACTGACAAAAAAAATTTATTTGGAGAGTCTGCCAAAGAAGATGAGGTTCATGTCGAACCATCCAAAAATTTGATAATAGATGATGTATCAAAAGGTGTAAGTACTCGTTCTTCTGCTAAGGATATAGCTGCAAGTGTTACATTTATTTCACAAATAGAACCTCAGTCAGTAGCAGATGTATTTAATAATAAATTGTGGATTTATGCCATGCAAAAGGAATTAAACTAATTTGAGAGGAATCAAGTTTGGGAACTCGTTCCTAAGCCTATTGGTCACTATGTAATTGGTACCAAATGGGTATTCTGAAACAAACTTAGTTAGGATGGACAAGTCGTTCGCAACAAAGCACATCTAGTTGCTCAGGATTATAATCAAGAAGAATGAATAGTTATGACAAGAGCTATACTCCTGTTGCTAGACTAGAATCCATTCGCATGCTTCGTGCATATGCATATTTTCTTGATTTGAAATTATTTCAAATGGATGTCAAAAGTGCTTTTCTGAGTGGCTTTATAAGTGAAAATGTTTTTGTAAAACAGCCTCCTGGTTTTGAAGATTTTAAATTTTCTGATCACGTTTTCAAGTTAAGAAAGACACTGTATGGACTTAAACAAGCACCTAGAGCTTGGTATAATCGTCTAAGTAACTTTCTACTGGAAAATAGTTTTTCTAAAGGGAAAATAGATACTACCTTACTTATCAAATCCCTTAATGATGATGTTTTATTAGTGAAAATATACGTAGATAATATTATTTTTGGTTCAACTAATGTCACGACCTGCTTCCGAATAATTGGGTACGTGTCGGACACGCCCAACCTTTGTCGATGAACACGACGAAGTAAGCTGTACAATACTAAAGAAAATATATGGCCTAGTTAATCATACATACGGTGTATGATTAACACTCACAGGGACCAGGACATGCATAAGAAGGGTATGATCATATATCTATACTACTACTCCCCACCCCCGACTGGTATAGTAGATCCAACCATGGTAGATTACGACATGGGATTCTCTGAGAAGGTCACGTGCCTTCGCAGAAATCGGTGTCTATACAGTGCACAAAAACAACAATAGGGCTTGCACAGGGTATACCAAGACATACAGGGAAAAACATCTCATGATGGGATCCAGAAAATAACAATCTGTGTAACCAATGTGTCAAGAAATCAAGGATATCTACACTAAATACAAGAAACATAGAAGATATCATAAACATGAAATTATCAGAGAATGTACTCACCTAAAATATGGGTTGAAATGTCAACGGTATCCGATACAATGCCTCGAAGACCTAAATATGGAATATTACGTCAACACATGGTTTGAAATGATAAACAAGTTAACTAGTCAAATTCTAGGTCTCTAGGCCATTCTTAAGTCAAAATAGTCAAACTAGGTCAACCTGGGTCAACCCTAGGTTTTTAGGTCCATACCTTGCCATATCAAGGTATTCTAGCCTACTCTAGGTCAATACCCTTTGTAATTAACTATATATTATGTCCATAGTCTATACAATGTCCCTAAGCTATCTACCTCAATTACCTATACATAAGCCTATATCTTAATACAAGGTAAACTAATTACCTACTCATCCAATACCTATATGCATATGGGTAACTCCCACTTACCTTAACCCTATCTACAACCTATCTCAATACCAGATACCATTTCCCTATCCTACCTCACATGTGTACCCTTACTTACACAAATGCCTATAGGCAACACACACAACATGCCGCACCATATGTCACGCCCCACTTCCAAAATTCACAGGAACTTGAAATTCGAGCATGCCAGCTAATACGATATAAAATAAGTTACCTAATTTAATAGATTCACCCTAGACGTACTACGATGTAGAAGTGTACTAAACTATGCTATCTTAACTATATCTCAATCCACATACAAGTAAATGAAACAAGAATGAACAACATGTACTATAGGTCGGCCGCCCTATAATACACATGTCCGAGCAAACTTGAGAATAACATAAGTTTGCAAAACTAGACTAATGAGCAGGATATAACATAATTAAAAATAGAAAGCACAAGAAAATGAATAAGTAATACTACAGACGATACCTGAATCCTGTAGCCAAAATTATACCATCCACCTATCTATACTATAGCTTAGCAATAACCTAAAGGGATCACCAGGTCCTCAGAAGGACGTAGCAAGATACAAAATAATATACCAAAATATGAACTGAATAAATAACAAATAAACAAGGGCACACTAACCATCTATGTGTATGCAAATCGAAGACGACTTTGGTACGTATGAGTAGGTAAAGGAATAAAGCATAGCATCTGCTAGAGGCTTCCGCATGAACTATTATAATCCGGACCGTATATGACGTATAGTCAAGGCCGCTGATGGATACATCTTCTAGTCATACTTTGCATCGACTAGCATACCTTCCGACCGTACTCTGACGCGCGGTCTGCGGCCGCTGCCGGATATATACTCTAGCGATACACCCAAAATCGGGGATCAATAACCCATAATCGGGCAACACTGAGGCTGAAATGGGGATTCCTCATATGTCTACTAATAGTCTTCTCCGCCCATGTATTGCACAAGTCATATCCATGACTCAAACACTACATATCTCAATGCAAGTCACTAACTAGGCTCACACTAACTCTATATGAACCGACACACGAACCGCTCGCACCAGTAGCTAGCCGAATGCGTAAGCTCGTGCCAACGCAATGTATCTCACTCACGGTGTAATGTAATGATACGTGATAAGGCATGGAAGTTATTATGCATAACTTCACAACTTTTTGGGTACGTCTCCTATACACGTAAGTCCTACACACGCACACTCAACACAGCATTGATGCCATCATCATGGCACCCAAGTTATACTTGGACGCATACTACTAGAGTAGCATACTAGCAATACAAGAATAATATCATAAAATTAAAACAGTAACAAGATGGTAATGTATCTTGCTTGGATCTTCAAGCTGTAGTGTAAAGGTCCTGCTCCGGCTTCCAAGTATGAACGATACCAAGAGCCTATATGTACAATAATATCATATCAGACACATTGATACGATTCATTAAGCATGCACAAGAGTACAACATACATAACAACATTAGTCATTAGGGTCTAAACCAAACAAGGGTTCTAACTAGGTGGGTTGACTAAACCAAATAAGTGTCAAGTAGGTGTGTAAGTATACTTGTCACATAACATCTCTAAGTCCTGTAAATATACAATTTCTCATATATCATAAACATGGTCATAACTAGGGTCCATATAGTTGCTAAGTTACTTCTCAAATACGTAGGTACTAGGTGTCCTACCTACTAGGGTCTTCTTCTACAAGTATGACATACACATTTCTCAATGCTCATAAAGAAAGTGCTAACCTAACTCAAATAGTCATTTAAAGTATGTCATCATCAAGTTCCAGGGTAATTGGAACTCACTAATACTATCCTCAATCCATATTACACATGCAACATTAAATATAATTCTATCCTTCCCATGTTTAAGGTTTTCCATTATCAACTACAACTAGTGCATGTATCAACGGTTGCACTATACGTGCTAGAAATTGAGTTTTTTGGCTTGGATATTGTGCGATAAAATAAATGCACAAGAAAATACGTTTGAGTGGAAAATGATAGTCAGGAATGGAAGTATGCGTCTCTAGGTCAAGCATATAAAATTTGTTTAAAATAAATAGAATTTGTTGTGCTCCTAAAGTCAAGGCCACGGTAAAGGTCTTTATACTCAATTTTAAATTGAGATATAAGTATTAATTAATTAACTCTAAATAAATACCAAAAATAAACTATGAAATTTAGAGGTCTTACAACCTATCCACCTTAAAAAAAACTCGTCCTTGAAATTAAACTAAGACACAATATATAAGATAAAAGAACTAATCTTGGAAGAAGTCCAATACAACTAGTAGTATTGGGTTTCTCCGAAGGATAGACACGGTTATCAATGGAATCCTAGTTGGCTTCACGACCTAGGAGCTAGGGTATGCTTAGTTCGAGATAATACCAACCTATAGGTATTTAAGTTAGCAGCAGAAACTCTAGTCATAATCCTTTTTGTAAGATTCATGGGAAGGTCTAATTCAAAGGGAAATATGAGAGTATTATATACTTATGATGGTAGTCACAAACATTCAAAGGAATCTAGGTGCTACTATGATGCTAATAATCAATATCTTTATAAGAAAATTATTATGAAATCTATACTACTCCTAAATAGATTATGCTTTCAACCAGGCAGTAAAAATAACTTGGCCAAACATATCTTGGACGAGATGGTATATAAAGCTTCGATTATCGTATATCCTGGATAATAGAGCGACAAGATCGAGGGAATTGTAAAAAGATTCCAAATGAACACAAGAGAAAATTTTGATAAGTTCAAAGAGTAAATCACATGACTGGATTCAAAAAGAAAAAAATACAACACAATTTGGGGAGGGTTATTGTCACGCCCCAGAACCAGAATACCGGAGAACGGGGAAACAAAGCCAGCTACGTATATTAGAGTACGCCAGTACCCCAATATGCGACCAAAGCTGTCTAGAAGACAAGTGGGTGGACTCTAGCATGCCACTGACGACTCCTATGGTCCAGAATGTACCTAAGACACATAAATGTACAACTAGCCATGGTCCAGAATATACATCTATGCCGTACGAAGACGGAGGGAACAAAACTCAGATACAAGGACTAATACATGTCTTTGGCTAAATAACACCAAATAAAAGTAACAATAATGGAGTGGGAGATAAGGTAACCCACTCGCCAATCCGTGTCGGTCCTCTGAGTGCGAACCATCAGGAGAAGAAGACGGTAGATTCCCAGAATGAACTATGGAACCTGGCCATGCGAAACCAGTGGGGTCAGACCTCCAAATAGCAAGTATCACAAGAAAGCTTAAGGTGAACGACAAAGCCCAACACCAATACAAGAACATAATGACAGAGATAAATAAATACGTGTCGAGACTAGTACGGTACCAATGCACGTATTTCGAGAATAGAAATGACTGAATGGAAATACTAAACAATATAGCAATAGAGAAGAATAAGCCGATGGGAAACAAGGGACTTAGGAACTACTCGAAGTTAGAGCCACAACCCTTAAACCAAATAAGGATCAGGGTTGCAGAACCTTTCCCAAGCAGAACTTAGCCTCTGGCCACTCACCGACACATAGAGCATATAAAGTAATGCACAACAAAAAGTGCACGGCCAATCATTGCCTACGGCTTGCTATAATTAACTATCTAGGGTTATTACAATCCTATTTACTAGTATGCAAGTTGAGGAACTTCATTGCCACCTACGCTACAGTAGCTCGGGTAGCCAAGGGGGTGACGACGGTAGAAAGAAAAGAAATACAAACAACCAATAATCTTTATCAATAGTCGATAAACAACATCTACTCAAACAAAACATATCAATAGTAGATAAACATATACTTAAAAGAATATCAATAGTAGATAAATATGTACTCAATCAATAAAGGTCAGGGTCCCATGCTAATCGGGGTTATCCCAGCCACTGTGGGGCCCATAACGACCCGAGTCGCGGTAGCATGAAGTATCCTTCCCTCCTAATGATCTAAATGAGTTTGCTAGTCAATTACCTATAAGATTCATTTTCAATTCTCAAGTCATGGACACTCAAGAATCGTCCTATAATGATGAGCCATGAGTACAAGTCATTTGCGAGATATCTCTGGCAAATGTTCTCAATACACACTACACGCGATACAATAGACAATACTCACACTCGATTGTCCATTGCCAAGATGTAAATAGATTAGACATATGACAAGTTAAATCCACGGTGTTAATAAAGAACATGCATTCAATCTCAATCTAGAAGTCAAACAGAAAAGTAGTACGGGAGTGAGCTACTATGAGCCACTAAATCGATTTGGACATATACGGTAATCATGAGTACGCCATGACAGGCTACTATCAATCAATATACGGCTAGACACTAAATGTACTGGATAATAAAATCTGGAAAGGCCCGGCAATACATATCATGGCATGTGAGAAGAGATCAATAGAAAAACAAATCATGGCATGTCAGAAAATCAGATAGGAAACTACATCATGGTATTTAAGAAGAAATCAATAAAGATAAGTACATGACATAAAACTGTTTATGAACATATATTAGTGTCAAGTATATAGGATGTACAATCATTATCTAACTATACAAGGTCATCTAATCATGTTAAGAGTTCATTACAATCGAAAAAAATATCAAAAACGGACAAAAACGAAAAAAGGGTAAAAACAAAAAAAAAGCTTAAAAGGATCATTCGGCGGATTACTGACGGATTTTTCGAAGTGTCACAGCATGTTTTTAGAGCAAGTTCTGATTTTCTGACGGATTTTCGCGGATTGCCGATGGATTTTCCGAACCTTCACAGAAAGTTGATTTTTAAAAACTCCAAAACTTGTTTCGGCCATAAAAACTTCGTTTTAAATCGGAATTCGGATTTTTAAAAGTCAAAATCGCATAGAATTGAATTTCTTACAACATGAAAGAATTAGATTTTACTGATTTTGAAAATTTAAAGATGAATACCTAAAAATACTCGAAAATATTATCGAGAATCTCAGATCTACGCAATACCATCTATCAAAACCAGAAGTTCTATATACTAAAGATGTTAACAATTTAGAGAAGCATATTATTGAATAATAAAACTTTAATTTCTATAGAAAACCAAAAATACAACATGAGCAAGATATACTTGCCTAGGTTTTAGCAACCAACCCTAATCTTCCACTCTACCACCAAGAAGGGTTCCGAAACCACACTCTAGGCCTCAAGGCCAAGCTTTCCTAAGCTTGAGGAAGAGGAAGAAGAGTGAAGAGTAAATGAAGAAGGAATGAAAAGAGAGAGGAGAGAGAAAGTGAGAGGGTATATATAGAAGGGGTGAATTAATCGTGATCGTTGGATCATGATCCATGTCACAATCTAAGTCAATCTTGGCCATCTAAAGAAAATCAAGTATCCATTGGATAATATGGTGCATCTATACTATTCACAAAAATATATAAACACTACTGATCAAAATATCCAAAAGACCATTCACAAAATATCGAAAATACTATTCACAAAAATATCTAAAATCGAAAATATCTGAAATGTAGAAAATCTGTCCGGGCGGTATGCCGTCGGTATGCACCGATATACTGGCAGTATGCCGATCATGAAGAAAATCTACAATTTTGGAAAATTTTAAAGCGTTCTGAAAACCAAGAAAATACGAAATACAATACAAAATACGTATCCCTATATAAATACCGATACTTGGAGATGAGTCTCACAGTTTTGATATTCTCAATCACACAATTCAGAATGATTATTTCCAAATCATAAAACGACGATGCAATCATAAGATAGGTAATCACCAGCTAAAATGATAGTAGTACGATCTATAACGAACGACAACTTTTGGTTACTAGATTAATCTTGGATTTAGGACAACCTAAAAGACTGAAAAAATTGTACACCAACTCATACTATGGTATAGCCTATCTATCCTGGTCTCCTAGGATAGCACTAGATTCCTAAGAATACTTCTAACAAAACTTAAGCCGTAATCTAACTTATTTCATCTTAAAATTCATATATCTTATCTCCTCTTCCACTAGTTCGCTCAATTCTAGGGCCTAATTTTCTCATATGTAGCTTCCAACAACAATATTGAGAATATAATATGCCAAGGCCCTTAATTTTTCTCGATCCTTGAAAATTTAGTATTTGACTTTTATCATTTTCCTCTGTTATAGCACAACATCATTTCCAAATTTTTTACTATCCTCTGTTTGGAACTCATACCTTATATTCTAATTATCAATCATGTAAGGATACTCTCCTTCTATTTTATTCCCATATTTCTATCGTGAAATTCTAATTCTCTTTTCATCTTACATTATTTTGTTGCTTGTTTCGGTTCCTAAATGTCTTCTAATATAGTCTTCATCATGAGTCTCTCAATAATCTTTGATATTGGCTTGGCTTATCTATTGCCTTATCAATATACTTGTATGGTATCACAATTTCCTAATATTACTCTTATTTATCATAAAACTTGTATCATCTATTTCCTCGATATAAGTTTTTCATCCTTCCTATGAGTCTTTAAGGTTGAGTTTACAGCCACACAACTCGCTAAGGCATACACTATGCGTAATCCTCATTACGTCATCATAGATAATCCTCGTCTCATCTTACTATCCCGTCTTGCAATTTCATCATTGCTCCTCTTCCATTTTTTTCTAAACATATTACTACTCCTATGATTTTTCTCTCCGTATAACTACTACGTGCATTTAATCCAAACAACTATTCTAATTACAACTCCTCTGAGATTTCTAACTAAAATGCATTGATGAAGGATTCACTAGTCTACTTAAGGTAAGATTTCTAACTCTAATCTCGAGTTCTCAACTATGACTAACCACAGAAGATAATAAAACCACAATGATACTTAAAGTCAATCTATCCTTAATATTTATTATACTCCTATAAGTGATATTAGAAATCCCTTAATAGTACAACTAATAATCTTCTCTTTCTAGCTATAAGAAGCTATACAATACTTATAAGCACATCTAACCATCGTACACCTATCTGTTAAGTAAAGGTCGAGGATAGGTTAACCAAACACTTAAATCTAATACTCCAGACATAATATAAACCTATTAGCTAATCTTCTAGTCCTGGTTTTAAATAGGTCATTTCAAATCTAGTCCCTTCCATATTAGAGATGTTTGTCATGATACATTGCAATCTATACATTATGTTCAAGGTTCTTATGCCCTATTGGCTATCTCTTATTGTCCTCTTTTGACATAACATATCAATTATATCGGATCACCTAATATCTATCTCCCTAGTGAATCCCTCTCAACCAGGCTATTATCCTAATTGCAATCTTATTTTCTATCATAAGTACAATATCATGTCTAAATATCCTTCCAGTAAATTTTCTTAACTCATTGTAAGGATAAAATTATATACATGCTCATGTCTAATCATCAATTCAATACTCATCTAAGCAAATTATCCTTAAATCATATCTTCTAAAAAAATCTTTCGTAAATGTGGTCTATTTTTGGCTTAAGGCTACGACTAATCCCAAAATGCAATGGTATAATCTCCCAAATCGTGTCTCTAGTCCTTCTAGCAATTGTGAAAAATTCTAACTTTTTATCCTAACAATCCTTATAAATATGAAAAACTTCTAATTCAACTTTGTCTCTTAAGAAAGTTGTAGGCATGCCTACCCATTGACTAAAAGAGTTTTGTCCACCAACTAAACCTCATACATAGAAATAAGAATACCACTCCTACCTACTTGGTCCATCTAGTATAGGTGTCTACCCAACCCTTCTTGTCTTAGGTAATCATCCACTAAAATATTCTATCTACCTTACTCCTATCATACAATAAAATATAATTCAAATAACTCATCCAGAACAAATGTTTGTCTTTCCGAAACAAAAAAAGACGATAATCTAATATAAGGAGTTCAAGAGACTTATGATCGAATACAAACCCGAGATTCATGGACGATAATAGAAGTCAAAGGTATTACAATAGAAATTATGGATTGAGGTTCTAATACACTATCTTATTGCAGGCACGTTCGGTACAGTAAAGTAACCGAAACGATATAATCTCGACATGTATAGGCCACCACAAAAACATGTTATGTCCTAGCTCCAAAATTCATAAGAACTTGAGATGCAAGCATGCCAGCTAATACGATCTAGAATAAGTTACCCAATTTAATAGACTTACCCCAGACGTACTACGCTGTAGAAGTGTACTAAACTATGCTATGTCAATCCACATACAAGTAAATGAAAAAAGAATGAACAACATGTAATATAGGTCGATCGTCCTATAATACACATGTCCGAGCAAACTTGAGAATACCATAAGTTTGTAAAACTAGGCTAATGAGCAGGATATAACATGATATAAAATAGACATCATAAGAAAATGAATAAGCAACACTATAAACGATACCTGAATCATGTAGCCAAAATCATACCATCCACCTATCTATACTATAGCTCAACAACAACCTAGAGAGATCACCAGGTCCTTAGAAGGACGTAGCAAGATACAAAATAACTTGTCAAAATATGAACTGAATAAATAAAAAATAAACAAGGGTACACTAACCATCTATGTGTATGCAAATCGAAGACGACTTTGGTACGTATGAGTAGGTAAAAGAATAAAGCATAGCATCCGCTAGATGCTTGCGCATGAACTAGTATAATCCGGATCGTATATGACGTATAGTCAAGGCCGCTGATGGATATATCCCCTAGTCATACTTTTCATTGACCAGCATACCTCCTGACTGTATTCTGACGCGTGGTCAGCGACCGCTGCCGGATATATACTCTAGTGATACACCCATAACCGGGAATCAATAACCCATAACTGGGTAATACTTAGGCTGAAATGGGGCTTCTTCATACGCCTACTAATAGTCTCCCTCCCATGTATTGCACAAGTCATATCCATGACTCGAATACTACATATCTCAATACAAGTCACTAACTAGACTCACACTAACTCTATATGAACTGACACATGAACCGCTCGCACCGGTAGCTAGCCGAATGCGTAAGCTCATGCCAACACAATGTATCTCACCCACAGTGTCGTGTAATGATACATGACGAGGCATGTAAGTTATTAGGGATAAATTCACAACTTTTTGTGTACGTCTCCTATACACGTAAGTCGTACACACACACACACACACACACATATACACAAAACACAGCATCGATGCCATCATCGATGGCACCCAAGTCATACTTGAATGCATACTACTAGAGTAAAATACTAGCAATACAAGAATAATATCATAAAATTTAAACAATAATAAGACGGTAAGGTATCTTGCTTGGATCTCCAAGCTGAAATGTAAAGGTCCTGCTCCGGCTTCCAAGTATGAATGATACTAAGAGTCTATATATACAAAATATCAGATCAAACACTTTTATACGGTTCATTAAGCATGCACAAGAGTACAACATACACAACAACATTAGTCATTAGGGTCTAAACCAAACAAGGGTTGTAACTAGGTGGGTTGACTAAATTTAACCAAATAAGTGTCAAGTAGGTGTATAAGTATACTAGTCACATAACATCTCTAAGTCCTGTAAATGTACAATTTATCATATATCATAAACATGGTCATAACTAGGGTCCATGAAGTTGCTTCTCAAATACGAAGGTACTAGGTGTCCTACCTACTAGGGTCTTCTTCTACAAGTATGACATACACATTTCTCAATGCTCATAAAATAAGTGCTAACCTAACTCAAATAGTCTTTAAAGTATGTCATCATTAAGTTCCACGGTAATTGGAACTCACTAATACTATCCTCAATCCATATTACACATGCAACATAAAATATAATTCTATCATTCACATGTTTACGGTTTTCCATTATCAACTACAACTAGTGCATGTATCAACGGTTGCACTATAGGTTCTAGAAATTGAGTTTTTGGCTCGGATATTGTGCGATAAAAAAATGCACAAGAAGATATGTTTGAGTGGGAAATGATAGTCAGGAATGGAAGTATGCGTCTCTAGGTCAAGCATATAAAATTTATTTGAATGAAATAGAATTAGTTGTGCTCCTAACGTCAAAGCCACGATAAATGTCTTTATGCTCAATTTTAAATTGAGTTATAAGTATTAATTAATTAATTCTAAATAATTTTCAAAAATAAACTATGAAATTCAGAGGTCTTATACCTTACCTATACACTCTAGTGCATATACCTAAATACCCCTATCACATAGGTAACCAATGCTCTCCTTTACCTAACATTTATATTTCATGACTACATATGTACTCATATCCTATACTCCTTTACCCATCCATATCCTAATATTACCTATACCAACATGCTACCAATACATAGATATATATCCATATATGTTACCTCATCTATCCTATATATTACCACATACACATACCAACTGTTGACCTTACACACACTGACAGTCCTCAATAACACCTGACACACATAATCTAGACACCAAAACATAGACTATCCCATACTCCACCACTATCACAACAAGCCTACATCTCACTTAAACACTTCACTAAGCCTCTCATACCACACTAATAAACTCTACTACATTTCCTTAAAATACTTGATACCAATCTCCCCTTTTCACCTATTGAAGCCATTCATAATAATCCACTGGTACACTAACCCCCATACCCCCTTCACCTATGGCTATAAATATGCATCACATAGGGGACACACACGTGTACATGCTATTACACATACTCAAATACTTGTTGCCCTCTGATGATGCTGCTGCCAAGCACTGTCCCCTTCCTGCACTTGCTGCCAGGCCTGTGCACAAGAGATTTTCCCCCTGTCTGTTGCTGTGTAGGAGGCACAAGACCTGCCCCAAATCGGTATGTAGGGCATACTGCTCTCTCCTCATTTTTGATCTGTTGTGCATGGGTCAAGTGCCCCTACCTGCCTACTCATATGGTGCATCCCATGCTATACAGGAACTGCCTATATACAAGTGCATTGATGTGTACTTGCTCCCAACCAGGTCACTCCCTACTTGTACAGGGAGCCCCAAGTGTTGTGCATACTTGCATATATAAAGGCTCCACCTGTAGGTCCCTACAGTAGTTAACCCTCTCCCCTATCTGCCTAAACACCCAGATTTAGTTCCCTATCATACTGCACACACTAATATACACACAAGATACTCCAGAATATCCCATGCCCATACATTGCTGTACAAGTATCAAAAGACTTACAAAATGTTGTACATGTATAGACAATATGCACAAATATGCACTGGTACAAAGGTCTTCTCACATGCTGCCCCTGCTAACCAATGTCTGCCTACCTATCTACTGTAAATTCCCTTAGATGAACACACACCCCAAAACTATGTATACCTATATGCCTACACACACTATTGGTTCCAGTTTCCCTATCTCATTTATATCAATTTCTTATCTAACACACCTACTGCTGTTAAACATAATAGTCCCCAAATCCCGTACACTTGTGTGCATAGGTGCCCTATCTATGTTGCACTTCCTGCTGTCTAGTACAGCAGGGATATCCCCTGTTACCAAGTGCTACTACTGCTGTATACTCCTGTCCAAAACCCAATACAGGGAAACTTCCCCTTCTCTTCATGCATTAGCAGTGGCTAAGCCACTCATTCCTGTCTGCTGTTTGATAAGTAGGAAGATTTCCTCCACACTTCTACAGCCTGCACATGCCTCATAACTGATACAAACACTCAGTTTTCTTCCTCTACTGTTGTGCAATTATGCACTGCCTAGTGCACAGGGCAGAGAACTCTTCTCATCTAACACCTATGCACTTGTGTGCACAGGCTTGGCTCCTCCCTCTGCACTGGTTGTGTTCAACTATATGCCAAGTGTCCTGCTATCTATATAACTATACCAATATGATTATCAAACTATCTAATCCTCTATCTATCTAAATTTCCATATATCCTATTATATCTATGTACACAATATATATGTAACACACACACAACCCATCTACTGATTTACCCCGAAATCACTCTATAGGATACCAAAACAATTTTATACCTTCATCAATATAAACACATTCATATATAAATATATATGTACCTATATACATATACAAAACTGAATACTAGAACTAAAATAAGCAACTAGTCAATTTAACAAGCACTTGGAGTGCACACTATTGACACACTAGGATACGCTCATGATATGCATCCAAAACCTATCCTCATCCCAAATCATACCCACAAGATCTAATTAGCAACTAGATCCTATCCTAAGTGCTAACTCATCAATCCAAGTGTCATGGCAAAATCCTACATATGTGTGGCACCCGTATCGAAGAAAAAAACCTTAAAATCACCTTGTGTCCTACCATATCCAATTGTGGATACGTAGCTAGCCTCACAATACTCTAACAAGTCCAATTAGACCTAATAACCTAATGGTAAACACTTGGTGGGCCAATCTCGAATTTTCTCCAAAATTGACACAAAAACCTATATAAAAGTCTCCAAATGGGTCCAATGAAGCCCAAGCTTTTCCCCATGTGTAGCCCTAATACATGGGTGGTTTCTAAATAACTAATTACACTAATTAGAATCAACTACAAGGGTTTAATCTTAGATTTATCTATTAGGAGATGGATTCCCAATACAAAGGCACTAGTGGACACAATCCTCAAGAATGGACACCTCCTTCAAGCTTTCCTCCTTCCAACACTTCCTCCTTGTTAATCCAAACTCTAGCATCCTTGAGATGACACTAGAAATGGGTTGGGAATCAATTTGGCAATAGTAGAGGTTGTGTCTTCTTCTCAAGTGGAGGAAGAAATGAGAAGAGACAAATTAGGGTTTGTGGAGTCTAATTAATGAACCATATGAGGGGTTTATATAGATAATTTGACCAGCCATTAAGAGCCCTAATATGCCTATAGGAAATGTCCACAATGCCCCTCTTTAGTTGTCATGAAGGTTTGATTAACTTATGGGAGCTTCTAACTAAGTTGGTAATTAGTTCTAATCCTTATTTTAATTAAATGGCCATGGCTAATGGTCTAATTAGGCCTAGTCAAATGAGTTGGTCCATGAGACATGTCATACTAATTGTTGGGCTCTAATCTAGTATCTAGTCTAATGGGTTTACTAACACAAGTCTAACTAATAGGTTAACCACTAACTGTAATAACTAACACAATATTAAATAAATAAATAAATAAAAAATAAAATAAATAATTAGGCACAATATAATATAAATATGTACAGGCTACAGATGCACATGATACAGATAACTGGATGTAGAGTGACAAAACATCAAGCAAAGATCACATAACCATTCTATATGAATATGCACTTTTAAGAACAAACCTTCAACATATGGGAACACTGGCTATAAATCGGATTGACATAGTCCTATAGGCACTAGGGGCCTATGTGCATAATGCTCATTGAACGTCCGAGGCCATCTGTAAAATGGGTTCATCTCCCCCCATGCGTGGTCCATATATTTAGGAATTGTCCTCCCCACCACGTCTCCGGTGGAGCTTAGGGTTATAAACGGGAAAGTGCATACCTGGCCCATATATTAAGGAACTGTCCTTCCCATCCCATGCTCCTATCTATGTCGTATCCACGAAATAATACCTTTAATAATTGCTAAGTCATCTAGCAAGAATCTATATTAACAGTTATACCTTACGTCAGTACGTAATGTGGATAAGCCAATACGCAAGACTGAATTCTATATGCAACTCACAACACATGGCACACATGTGTCAAGGCTAATGAAGACATGATGATGCTTTACAAACATAAGGTGGTTTGCTAAAACTAGGTCAACATGCATAAAATAAAATAAAAAGTAACAGGAAACGACTAACACGGGAGTTCGCACCCAAGTATATATGACTCGGACGAATAGTTAAAATAAATAAATAACATAAATGTACATGCTGAAATAAAAGTAAATAAATAGTAAATATGGCAAAGTATCTTACATGGTGGTTGTGCGATGATTTGACGATGTCTACCAGGCAAACTCGCCAAGACAAAGAAAGCAGTAAAGGTGGAACTCCCATAAACATCTTCGGATACTAAAATAGATATCACAAAAGTTTTCGAAATAAGATAAATAGCTAAAATAGGCTACCTATAAGTCTAATTCTGGACACATAGACAAAACAGTAATTTTGGTTCAAAATGATATCCGCCGTTGGATCCGCTTTACACCGAAAAGCGTAACAACCATAAGGGTCTTTAAAGTTAGTAAGCTATATGTCTACAGGTCCAGTTTTTTGATACGAACTCAATGGTATGTCCAATTTTTTATTCCGATGAGCCGTACACAAAATTGCCAATTGAATTGGATCGTGGGGACCACGGTATAGCGATCCGATCAACTGTCTGAAAATCGGATCAAACTTGGCTCACATGACCAAAAAATACCATGAGCCCAATGGTGCAAGTTTCATCGCAAAATGATGAGCGTGCATGAAATAATGGATTAATTTAGAAAATTACTGATATAGGGATTTTTTTATGGATATGCCTCTCTATACCCTTGAACCAAAAATTATATTTCTTTAGTGTGAATTTTGGTTCATAATATATTACTATGTAAATATTATATTAGATAACATTGAAACAAAGGGTTTATGCAAAATTCCTACTTTATAAGGAGTTTTTTTTTATCTAATTTATAAATTCAGATCTTTCAAAACAGTTTAAAACATTTCCCCTCCTTATATCTTTGGTTGAAATCGCCGGAATATAGATATAACTAGAATCTTTCAAATCCATCCAAAAACCTTTCCCCTAATCTCTCTAAAACCAAACCTTTAAACCAAATTTAAATTCATCAACCTAAATCCTTTTCTAACTTGAATTCACCAATACCGATGCATATATAAAGGAAAGGCCAACGAACGATCCCCTCCATATTCTGATCGAGAACCCCAACTTCTTCATCTACTCTCCATCGCAACCCTAAGTTCTCCTTTCTCCTCTTTCTTATTGCAAGAACAGATCAAGGCTGAAGAGGGGATTCAAGTCTTTATGTAAAGACAATAGTTTTTTTCTCTCTGTCAAGTTCATCAGAACTACATCAAAGGTAACTTCCAACTTGTTTAGAGTAGCAATAATTCTTGATAAAAGGATATAGGGTCACCCTATGTTTGAATTATGGTCTGAGATGGTTATAAAAGAGTTTTGTAAATCCTAATAATCTTGGGACTGTCGGTTTAATGGATAGGTGTATGTATATTATATTAGAGGTGGGGGGGCATTGACTGATAGGAACAACTATAATTCCTCCCCTCACCATAGAGGAAGAACTACACTTGTGTGCACATCAGTTTGGGTGTATAACCCATGTACCCTATGTGGGAAGGGTATTGTTCCACAGAGTAGTAACTGCTATAACAACAACTAGATGCTATAAATTCTCGGGTACATATTTTGGGTTACCTGTGTGTGTACAACATTAATATTAACTATAAGATGATAGCGGTTA
Organism: Iris pallida; assembly: GCA_029216955.1. Taxonomy (NCBI): domain Eukaryota; kingdom Viridiplantae; phylum Streptophyta; class Magnoliopsida; order Asparagales; family Iridaceae; genus Iris; species Iris pallida. The sequence continues at coordinate 5,898,956 of JANAVB010016798.1, read as the reverse complement.
TTTACTGCTGTTGGAAGCAATACGTTAATAGAAAGGGTGTTTGGGTTAGGCAATATTAGTAAGGGATATAGGAAACAAAGGGTACACTGTATAGGTTTCGCGGTAGGGATGATACTATGATTTGGTGCGGGGTGCACACCCATCTCAACATTAGTAGAGAGGAACCATGGTAGGTTCAGGAGAGTATCATGGTTATAAGGATTGGATAGCAGTAGTATTAATATAGCAACATAAATTGCTAATGATAAACTGCAATATTATGCATCACTAGATTAGTTTAGTGGGACATAGGTTGTCTAGTACTACTATTGGTTATCAAGAACTAGGGACACTGGGTAGTTGTAGTAGTGTACCCTATTTCCTAGATGAGTACAGAACTATGAAAGGAATTTATAGGTGTCCAAGAGAGAGTGGCATATATGGAGAGTAATCAATCCCTTGGTAGTGCAAAAGTGCATATGTATTGGTCCAATGTTGTTCAGAAATTTTTGTACGTCAGTCTGGAAGGAATCTACGTTAGATAATGCCTGTGTTTATGGTGAACCAAGGAATACTTGTGTGTGCAGGGTTAGACTTAACAACAGGTAACTGCAGAAAATGTAGTTCAGTAGCAGCAGCTGCCTAATGCTAGTATGTGTGAGTTACAGATAGGGAGTAAAGTGTGTGTGTCTGAACCAAGCAGTAGCAGGGTTGCAACTGCCATAATTAGGTAGTAGCTGAGGCATGTTCCATTATAGGTAAGAAGTGGTATAGGGAAATTATGTATAGCAGTATTGATGTTTGTGTGCATAAATGTATCTGTGCGGATATACCATGAATGGGATATGTATGGGTTCCTTGTAGATGATAAGTGAGTGTGTCAAGAAGTAAGGGAGAGGGGATTCCTAGAATCTATACAACAGAGGTAATTGCTCTCTATAGAAGGATCCACAGTAGCAATCAACAGCAGTTGCTGTATTGTGTGTAAGTTCCATGAGTTGGTTAGTGTTAGGTATGTGGGTATAGAGGTATCTTGATACCAAGCTACAAAGTAGTCTAGTATCATAGGTATTTAGATTGGGAAATCCTATTACCAAATTGATATAGGATACACATCCAAGTGTATATATATGCATATAGGAAAATTTAGATATGAGTTTAGGAAATTGGGTAATAGACAAATCCAGAATAACCATTCCAAATGTACACTTAATTTGTATAGGAATTGATCTAGAAACCCAAAACCCAAGTAGATAGGTTAGTCTTGATTTGGCTTCACTTATTGATATTATAAATTTCTAAAATAGGTTACTTGGATGAGGTAGCGGACTCGTACAAGCAGCTCAGGACATCAGGCGAGTACATTTCTTGTTTATTTCTAATATTGTTAATTACTATATTACATTGTCTAATTGTATGATACAGAATTCTTGACACACTCGTTACACGGATAACATATCAAGGATTCTGTTCATATCATAACATTTTTTGTATGTCATGTCGGGGCAGAAAAGTACCGAGTAGATGTGTGATCAGACCCAGAGACCGTGATTTATCTATTTTCATGTTATTTAGACCGTAAGGATGCAAATCCTATGTGGAACGTGAAGTGTAGTGTCCCAACTGATCATATATCGAAAGAAGTACTTCAACATACTTAGATAGCTATATTTTCCTTGTTCCACTCTTTAATTATTTTTATATACTTCATGTCCATTGTTCATTATATTTTTATATTATAGTTGATTCTCTCATCATGTATTTTATGACTAACCACTGTTTTATAGTTGTTACCATATACTTGGAACTGCATACAGTGAATTATACTCGTTCCATCCAGACTGGGTAAATATTTTATGTGACTATGGTGAGGGTAGATGTCCTACTCATTATGGTCCACATGAAGGAAATATAGCTGAGCCTGACCTTACACTACAAGGAGATCATGGGGAGTTAGCAGCACATGACCCAGCTGCAACTACTTAGTTAGATTAGATTCAGTTTTGAGACCAGATTTGTCTCCGAATTTAGTTTACTATTGCTATTTGACATTTGACTTGTCATTTAGTTTCTGGAGTTTATCTATTTTATTGATTTATGACTACCCATTCTTTCTTTTATATTCCATCATGCGATTGTCTATTTAGAGCCTTGATTGAGTACTGGTTTAGATTATACTTTATTGCCCCCCAAGTGGAGTTGAACTTATTGTGTGGGTTGTTCATTATATTGATATTATACAGCGTTCTACCATCGACACTATGACATAAGCTGGGTGTGACCATGGCTCATGCCCAAATTTTGGGTGCAAGTCGTGACACATTTTTATGGTAGCCCATGCAGGTCGGATTCGTAATTAGTGCGATGTCATGGTAGGTCTTGGATACTATCACGAGGTTGCAGTAGGAAATAGATCACTAGGATAATACTCAATTACACCTAGGAATTCCCTTCTGTTTAAACTTTACAAATTTCTATTCCACTCTTACAGTCCTCCTTAAACAAGCATCACATATTGTGCCATATCTGTAGGACCGATATACTAAGCAATATATACTCTAGAGGGGGTTGAATAGAGTGTGTAGCGGAGTATTAATAATAAAATAAAATGACTACTATATCACTATCATGTCACAGTGGCTATATCACAATTATATAAAAGCAGTAAATAAGAAAGAGAGCAAACGCAAACACAGTGATATATCTTGGTCTTCCTCTTGTAAGGACAAATCGAGGCCGGAAGACTCTTGCTCCGAATTAAAATTTATATTAGAAATATAAGCTTTTATCTGAAGTGCTTGTCGACTTCTTACAACACCGAGCTTTAATCCGAAGTGCTCGACCGACTTCAATTGTGAAGTGTGAACTTCTTAATTGATCAAGCCTTTAATTACAACTCTCTGAAACTTCTAGACCGTACCGTACTGGCAAGTAGACTAGAGGTTGTAAAATAGGCTTGGGATTTGAAAATAAAAGTTTTGAATAACTGAGGAAGCTTAGAAAAGGGAAAATAGAAAGTGAATGAGTCAATTTAAATAGAAATCTCTTCTCTGTTATAGGATTTTTGAAAATTGAGTTTGGGCCGAGTTCGGATGGCAAACGTTCGAAAATTTGACCATTACAGCTGAGTCTGCTGGAAGAACTAATTCATATGGTTTACTGGTTCAGGTACCCGAGTTTGGGCCGAACTCTGTCCGAACTCTGGTAGTCTGATCTAGGTCAGAATTCATGTTTGAATGGGATTTTGTCAAAGCCTTAGTGGGCTTGGCATTCTAGGTTGTTTTTCAAACATAGGTTTTGGGCTGTTTTAAAATAAGTTTATTTGTAAATAGAACTGGATAATTTGAAAACATTTTTGGTTAAACCTATTTAACAGTATGAAACAATTTATATTTTTTTCGACTCAATAAAATTATGTAAAATACATTTGAGAATATAAAAGAAATACAGACGCGACGACTAAGCAGTCCTTGAACGATAACAACACTTGGTTGTCGTAGTCCGTTCGAGTAGTATAGAAGCATGGGTCACGTGCCTCAGAGGAAAAGAAGCAACCTGTACCTCACTTAGGCGTTGAGCCACTCACGTCTCTCATGCTGACTGTGCCCTACCTAGGCATCGAGCTGTCCATGCCCAATCAAAATAGCATGGTGCTCATGCCTCATTTAGGCATCATACAAAAATGCTTCGATCTTTGTGCAAAAGACAACTGAAGGCTTGAACATCAAAGTCATAATTACTTTGGCTACTCATGCCTCGCTAAGGGCGTGCCCCTCCCTAATCACGCCTTACTTGTACGGGCACACCTGATTCATCGCACCCCCGCCTACACCTTTCAAAATCGTTCTCCCTAAGGCTGCATTTAATAAGCTTAACTCCTCTCGAAAACACGATTCTTCGATTCTCGTGTAGAGAATGAACACAAAAAGTCAAGTTTTATTCTCCTGGAAGACAGTACAGATAGGTGCGTCAAACTCAGGCTTGTGTCACCCTGAGTCTTCCCCAGGCGCGTGGGCTTCTACCCCTGTGCCTATAGTTCTCCTCATAATACACATGCTACCTAGGATAGTGATTCTTAGGCGTGTGCAAAACTAGACGCGTGCAACGTATCGAAGACCTAGTTATGTCAAGATAGTGAGTCTCAGCAGTTCAAAGATCCTCTCATATAAAATCTCAACCAGATTACACATGGCAATCAGCTACCGTCCTACATCAGTGAAGTGTGAGCGCCACTATAGTTGTATTCTATTTAGAACATGCCACATGGTAATCAGAGACACACGCGTCAACTTGCTCATAGGCGCGTGTGCTACCCTTCTTTCCTATTATAAATAGGAAGAGTTCTTCTCTATTTGAAGCTCTCGATTCTCTAGTTCCCTCTATTTCCTCAAGAGTTCCCGAGCATTCCAGAGAGAGTCCTTGCTGCTTCCCTTAGCCAGTAAAGTTAAGTCCGGCAATCCTCTCTTCCACTCAGATCGTCAATGGAGTAACGAAGCAACCCTCAATCATCACGACCCAAATCAAAAACAAAGTATAATTAGGAGATTCCTGTTCAAGGATTCCTTCTTGCATTTTCGTTTGTAACCTTCGAAGCTCTTCTCCCAAAGCACCACGAAGAGATGGCAACCAAGATGGCGACTCTGCTTGGGACATCATTATCCTCAAACGAGAAGACTATGATGTAATCTGACACGGCCATACTTGGAGCCACTGCAAAGATGTTGGTCGTTAAATTTGATCAATCAGCAATTGAGGAAATGCTCTCGGGAGACAGTACGGGTCCTTCTCCTAGGCTGTCAAAGCCTAAGAAAATAAAGAAGGAATGGGTGTATAAGGCTCACAAAACCTACCCATAGCCTACGAAGAAGAGCAGCACGCACTCGTACAACTGTCACCTGGCATGCCAATGGCTTCCCTCCCCGTTCTTTCTCAGGCGTGTGGCTCTGAGAAGTTCGATGTTCGAAGGGAACACGCACCTACTGTAATCCCCCAAAATTTTGGAGGATTTTTTTTTTCATATTTTATTACATAAATATTTAGTGGTTTAAATTATGAAATTTTATTATGGCTATCTTGACCTTTTAATATTTATAATATATTTTTATTTTTGGAGTTTAGAGTTTTAAATGTTTGTAAAATAATAATAATATATATTAGTAGTCTCTCCCAATTATCATAACCTTGCTAAGTGATTTTTGGTACAAATTTTATTATTATTATTATTATTACTATTACCATATTGTCATTATTAATATTATTAAAGTGTTCATAATCGATTGTTATTTAATAGTAGGCAATAACTACTAAATATGTGGAAAAATATATATTATTAAGGTTTTTAGAAAATATTTTATATCTTTAGTATTTATTTAAAAATTTGATTTGGATTTCTTTTGGTATTAGGAATTATTAAGGGAAGGAAGGAAAAAAAAAGAATTTACTTAACAGCACTGTTCAATTGAACAGTGCTGTGCTGCGCCCCCCAAACCCAAAAAATCCAAAGGAACCGCTCAGCTGCTTTTTTTGTATTGAAAAAAAACACTCATTGAGTTTCTCGCGAGAAATTCAATTGCATTTCTCGCGAGAACAATATCTCAATTAAACCCACAAATGACTCCTCTGTACAGAGCGGAACATCCGTCCCCAAACAAACGAGAATACTCAGATTTTGAATCCGAATCCCCTCCTAATTAGATCACCTCAAATCCCCATTTAAATCTCTCCAAATCTAGATAGAATCCTACTTCAAACTGAATTGAAATCGTTCATATCAGATTTGAATTTGGATTTAATATCCGCATGTACCTATACCGAACCCTTCTACCTTCTTTGCTTCTCCGCTCCTACACACGAAGTCGAAATCAAAAATTTCAACTGGGAACTGGTCGCCTGCCTCCCTGTGCCCCTCCTCGACGTCTGCACAGTGGTGGCATCCGCCACACAGCCAGGGAGACGCCCAAACCTGACGGGAAGATAGGGATACTTAATTCCAGAGAATCACGACCCACTACTCAGGTACCAACTTCCCGATAACAAAATTCTCTATTTTCTCGATCATTTCCGAATTCGTAAAATTTTATGGAAAGCCTGGATAACCCTGTCCAGCCCTGATCAAGTAGAACTAATCATAATGGATTGGATCGACCAGAAACACGACGCAAAGTTGAGCTAAAATCCGCCAAAAACAGAGCAGAAAGGTTGCCCAATCACCCTAATTAGAAGACAGATTCTGATCCAGTCTTTAAGGATTTTTCCAAACTAATTGAATACAGTTCAACACAACCTATAGGCCTGCAAATTCCTTTTCGTAGATTCTAATTTCATCAATTATGTGCCAGGTTATTGGATTTTAAAATCTAAGGAAAAACTGGTTTTCGAACTTTAAAATTTAACAAAATTTATCGATACGGCGTGCGCCCCGACAAACCGGGTGACGTGGTCGTGCACTATATGCATCGAATGGCGCGTATGGATGTTACCGACGTGTGGGAACTGACGGGACTCGATTTTGTTGTGTGTGCGCGACGAAATCAGTACGTATCCGTCGAGATACCCCCGTATCGACGTTTTGCAAACTTGACCATAACTTCGTGCACGTTCGTCGGATCGAGACAAAACTTGTGCCATCATGACCGTATCTTTTTTCTGGTCCTGTATGCCAAGTTTGGTTCGATTCTGAGAAGGTCGAATCGGAACTCCTTTTTGGCGGGCCCGCGACCCGCTCTAACGGGCGAATTTGTGCACAGCCCACCGGAATCCAACTTTGGACATACGGTTGGGTTCGTCTTCTCAAATCGAATCCGTAGACATGTAGTTTGACGACTTTTGAGACCGTAGGTTCTGGCACGTATTTCGGTACAAAACGGGTCCAACGGCGGACATCGTTTTGACCCGAAATTACGATTTTGCCCCTGTTCCAGAATTAGACTTTTGGACAGTCGTTTCCTAGGTATTTCTTTTATGCAAAATCTATTCGTGATGTTTATTTCAGCATCCGAGGTCGTCCGTAGAAGTTGGCTTTCATTGCTTCCATATTCTGACGATTTGAGTCATCAGGCGTCGCCATTCTGCACACTACCACCAGGCAAGATATCTTGCCACCAGCTATTTATTTATTTTAGCTCATATTTCATGCATTATTCATTATTTTCTTTATGCAAAATAAACTGTGATACATGGCATAACTTGTTAGAACTTACTGTTCAGTCATATTACCTGCTATGTATTATCTTTTTACACATTAAACTTAAAGTTAAGGGACCACCCTGTGTGTGCCGCATTCATTGGCTTTGACACATTGTAACACGAAGTTGTGTGTCGCATGTAGAACACGGACATGCGTGACTGGCTGGCCACCGGTGCATATAAGCCGTGCGATAGGAATAACCACTAATAGAGGTTGCATGCTAGTTTGACTTAGCGGTTATAGAGGTTCACTGTTGTGGATACAACATAGTAGGCATTGGGCGGGGAGGACAATTCCTTAGCGTATGGGCTTCGATACACTTTCCCTTTTGTAACCCGTGAGCTCCGCCGAAGACGCGGGTCAGATTACCCATGATTACTGACGGCCACTGGCAATTCTGTGGAACGTCATGCTCTTACTGATGGGGCCTCTGGTGCCCAAGAGGGGACCATGCCGATCCTATTTAGCTAGGGCCCATACGTAGGAAGGATTGTTCTTAACTACATTTCACTTAGAACGGTTAGGCACCTTTATCCGTTAGATATGAGTACTTTTGGTTTGGGTACTTGTATCTGACCGTGGCTTGGAACAATAACTTGTCGCAGATTAGTTTGTCACATCTTGTCCTTGTTTGGTTGTAGGTGTGGCTTACTACTTCGATGAGAAGGTATTGAACCTTGTTGGGGTCCGGATACCATATTGGATTCATATCATGGAAAGATACGTCACCGTGAATTAGTTTACCATCTCCTGTCCTTGTTTGGTTGGGGGGGATGGTAGGCTAGTTCAATAGGTGTGTATTGGACCATGTTATGATCTGATTTTACTTACTTATTGAGCAGTATTTATTCAGTTTATGTGGCATGTTCTTTTTGTATCTTGTTATGTCCCTCTGAGGACCTGGTGATCTCTCCAGGTATAGGTGTGCAGGACTTTCCGCAGGAGTATGGCTCCGGTGTAGACTCATTCATCACGCTCGAGCGAGTCGTACCTTCTGATCACAGCTGTCCCTATTGGGTCGAGGAGCCTATTTAGTCATTATTTCTTATTCTATTTATCTTAGAGGTTGGACTCTATTTCCTTTCAGTTTATTCTAGTGCCGGTAGTAGATTTGTCTCCGCCTTGTCAACCATTATATTTTGACATTTACTTTGATTATGAGATTCTATTTTCTTTATATTCACTGTGGATGAGATTAGCTTTTACCTGTGACTGTCTGTTATTATTATTCACAAACAGCTTATGTGTATATTTGAGATTTCCATATATTTGAGTATATCTCGTATATATGCAGCTGGCATGCTTCGTTCCTAGTCCTACGTATTTTGGGACTGGAGCGTTACATGTTTTTGTGGTGGCCCATGCAGGTCAAGATAAATTGTTTGGTTACTTTACTGTACCAAGCAAGCCTGCGTATAGGATTAGAAAATTAGGAATCCCATCCACATATATGACATTCTATCTCGCCTTCAATTCGAACTCCCAACTATCTATCTTGATTGCTTCTTGCTTGAATTATTCCTCCGTAAACCTTTATCCCTCTATCGTGCGTACTAGGTCATCATGTTCCACCATTCAATCACACTACTAGTTCAACTCCTATAAGTTAGGAAGGAAGCCCCACAACCTAACTTCCTTTGATTTAACCAAGGCCTTAGGCAAGAAGACAGTAGGACGACTGCAGAGGCACGAACAGCGGACACGACTTAGATTCTTGAGTAGTGTAAACTACTTATATTTTCTTTCATCATTATCTTGCGTATTTATAATTGGACTACCTTGACTAATGTTGCTATTATAGCCTAGTTTTGCGAGCTTACTCTCTCATCGAGCTTGTTCAGGACATATGTTTTATGGTGGGCGCCGACTGATACATTGTATTATCAGAACCTGTGTATTGTGGTCTAATCAACCATAGTGCATTTGGTTCGCCTTTCGTATGATTCTACGTGGATTGAGATATGGTTAGCTTAACATATTCGCCCTCTAGGATCTTATCCACGTGTTATTGACATTAAACTCTCTTTTAATTTTGACTCAAAACCTATCTGAATCTATTCTAACATTGCCTTATCTTCGTGCCAGCAATATGACTCTACACAGCGGACACACCTCGACCCTAGCCATCACGTCTGGTGATGCAACTTTCCAGGAAGAACAGGTTTCCCCAATGACCCCGGTGACTCTGTATCAGCTAGAGCCACAGCAGAATACCACGAACCCATCGATGGTGCAGCAGGAAGCCCAAGTACCCCCAGTTAGCCAGGTTGAGCAAACCACTACAGTACCACCAGGAGAGACTGCACCATCCCTATTGCCTCAGCAGTTTTCACCACAGCCTGGACCCCAGCTGCCCTCACTTCCGACTGGTGCAGACCCAACCACCCAGTTCATGTATGCTATGCTACAATCTCAGTGGCAACAAATAGAAATGTTGAGGCAGAGCATGATGACCTACTTCGCTAGATCTCCACCACTAGCCCCGTTACCAGATCCAACTCCAGCTCCACAACCATATCTGGGCTCCATTGTAGACTTCATCGACATGGGCCCTAAGAAATTTAAGGGTACCGAGGGTCCCTTAGAAGTTTTTGCATGGCTTATTAGCACAGAGAAATACTTGAAGGCATCCCAGTTGCCAGCACATGATTGGATGGCAGCAGTCGACTTACTCTTAGAAGATAATGCTTATCACTGGTGGAAGGCTGAAGAGAGGCGATTGGGCACTGGGATCACATAGAAGGAGTTTTACGACCTATTCTATGAGAGATTTTTACCCATCCACATTCGAGACGCTCTCTATGACCAGTTCCTTCATCTGAAGCAAGGGAATATGTCAGTAGATGAGTACGATGCAGAGTTCAGCCGCTTGAGTAGATTTGGTGAGACATTAATTCTGACAGAGCTGGAGAAGGCAAGGAGATTCCACCAAGGGCACATATCAGAACTTAAGACTTTCACTACTACCCAGTCTCGAGTCTCTCATGCAGCTGTCTTGGTGGAAGCACATACCCAGGAGCTTCTTCGCAAGAAACAATAGGCACCCCACACCGGTAGCTGCACCAGTTAGGGCGACTCAAGGTGGACCAACCAGGAGGCCTATAGGGCAGTACCAGCAGAGGCCTACACCCTATCAGAAGCCCACCTGCAACTACTGCGGGAAGAAGGGCCACATTCGAGACGGGTGTCGGCTTCGTCTTGGCTTATGCTTGAGGTGCGGATCGGAACAACACAGGCTTATCGATTGCCCCGAGCCGTCGAGGCAAGTGCAAGCATTTACCATGGCTGTGATAAACCCCCATCCTGAGATTAGAGATCTAGCAGGTATTATCCTACTTATACCCTTAATCTCTATTAAATTATGGCTTAGCATTTGAGCAATACATTCACTAGCTTGGTCAGCATGCATGAGCACTATCTTCGACACCATTAGAAATATCATGACAATAGTTTAGCAAGCTTATAAATAGAACTCTTGGCATCTTCGTTAGAAATCTTGAATGGCGTGCCTTAAAAACCTGTGCCTCCGTCAACAACACTCGTATTCCTTAGAGGTGAGGAAATCACCCAATCTCTACGCATATCGTTTCTATACCTTACCGTGACTTTGATGGTTGAAGCACAGCGTCAGCCAGTTTCTTCAAACAACCTTCACTTACATGAACTAGACGAGCCTCCCTACACGTATGACATACATGTTCCACCAAAACACACCATTATGTGCTTATTTCAACTACACCACATGTATAACTCGATTTCTTAGAAAGAATCATAGACATCCATTTTCATCCCATTGATGTTTAACTATGCAATATCGAGCCATTCCATCAGACGAACTGAATATCCATGATTCATGCGAGACCAAGAACACCTTGTCATGTAGAATATGGTGCCAGTTTAAGATCCTTGTATAAATACCTCCTCCAACTTTATGAAAATCGAGTTACGAATTGACTAGCTGCTCTCCCTTCGTATTCAGCCACTATATTTTTTATTCAGATTTATTGTCATGTTTTTAGATGTGGTTTGTTTTAATTTCGAGGACGAAATTTTTTTAAGTTGGGTAGGATGTAATCTCCCAAAATTTTGGAGGTTTTTTTTTCATATTTTATTACATAAATATTTAGTGGTTTAAATTATGAAATTTTATTATGGCTATCTTGACCTTTTAATATTTATAATATATTTTTATTTTTGGAGTTTAGAGTTTTAAATGTTTGTAAAATAATAATAATATATATTAGTAGTCTCTCCCAATTATCATAACCTTGCTAAGTGATTTTTGGTACAAATTTTATTATTATTATTACTATTACCATATTATCATTATTAATATTATTAAAGTGTTCATAATCGATTGTTATTTAATAGTAGGCAATAACTACTAAATATATGGAAAAAAATATATTATTAAGGTTTTTAGAAAATATTTGATATCTTTAGTATTTATTTAAAAATTTGATTTGGATTTCTTTTGTTATTAGGAATTATTAAGGGAAGGAAGGAAAAAAAAAGAATTTACTTAACAGCACTGTTCAATTGAATAGTACTGTGTTGCGTCCCCCAAACCCAGAAAATCCAAAGGAACCGCTCAGCTGCTTTTTTTTGTATTGAAAAAAAAATACTCATTGAGTTTCTCGCAAGAAATTCAATTAAATTTCTCACGAGAACAATATCTCAATTAAACCCGCAAGTGACTCCTTTGTACAGAGCGGAACATTCGTTCCCAAACAAACGAGAATACTCAGATTTTGAATCTGAATCCCCTCCCAATTAGATCACCTCAAATCCCCATTTAAATCTCTCCAAATCTACATAGAATCCTAATTCAAACTGAATTGAAATCGTTCATATCAGATTTGAATTTAGATTTAATATCCGCATGTACCTATACCGAACCCTTCTACCTTCTTTGCTTCTCCGCTCCTACACACGAAGTCGAAATCAAAAATTTCAACTGGGCTGCCTCCTTGTGCCCCTCCCCGAACGTCTGTACGGTGGTGGCATCCGTCGCACGGCAAGAGAGAAGCCCAAACCTGACGGGAAGACAGGGATACTCAATTCCAGAGAATCACGACCCACTTCAGGTATCAACTTTCCGATAACATAATTCTCTATTTTCTCGATCATTTCCGAATTCATAAAATTTTATGGAAAGCCTAGATAACCCTGTCCAGCCCTGATCAAGTAGAACTAATCATAATGGATTGGATCGACCAGAAACATGACGCAAAGTCGAGCTAAAACCCGCCGAAAACAGAGCAGAAAGGCTGCCCAATCACCCTACTTAGAAGACAGATTCTGATCCAGTCTTTAAGGATTTTTCCAAACTAATTGAATACAGTTAAACACAACCTATAGGCCTGCAAATTCCTTTTCGTAGATTCTAATTTCATCAATTATGTGCCAGGTTATTGGATTTTAAAATCTAAGGAAAAACTGGTTTTCGAACTTTAAAATTTAACAAAATTTATCGATACGGCGTGCGCTCCGACAAACCGGGCGACGTGGTCATGCACTATACGCATCGAAAGCCGCGTATGGATGTTACTGACGTGTGGGAACTGACGGGACTCGATTTCGTTGTGTGTGCGCGACGAAATCAGTGTGTATCCGTCGAGATACCCCCGTATCGACGTTTTACAAACTTGACCATAACTTCGTGCACGTTCGTCGGATCGAGACAAAACTTGTGCCATCAGGACCGTATCATTTTTCTGGTCCTGTATGCCAAGTTTGGTTCGATTCTGAGAAGGTCGAATCGGAACCCCTTTTTGGCGGGCCGGCGACCCGCTCTAACGGGCAAATTTGTGCACAGCCCACCGGAATCCAACATTGGACATACGGTTGGGTTCGTCTCCTCAAACCAAATCTGTAGACATGTAGTTTGACGACTTTAGAGACCGTAGGTTCTGGCACACATTTCGGTGCAAAACGGGTCCAACGGCGGACATCGTTTTGACCCAAAATTACGATTTTGCCCCTGTTCCAGAATTAGACTTTTGGACAGGCATTTCCTAGGTATTTCTTTTATGCAAAATCTGTTCGTGATATTTATTTCAGCATCCGAGGTCGTCCGTAGAAGTTGGCTTTCATTGCTTCCATATTCTGACGATTTGAGTCATCAGGCGTCGCCATTCTGCACACTACCACCAGGCAAGATATCTTGCCACCAGCTATTTATTTATTTTAGCTCATATTTCATGCATTATTCATTATTTTCTTTATGCAAAATAAACTGTGATATATGGCATAACTTGTTAGAACTTACTGTTCAGTCATATTACCTGCTATGTATGATATTTTTGCACATTAAACTTAAAGTTAAGGGACCACCCTGTGTGTGCTGCATTCATTAACTTTGACACATTGTAACATGAAGTTGTGTGTCGCATGTAGAATACCGACATGCGTGACTGGCTGGCCACCGGTGCGTATAAGCCGTGCGATAGGAATAACCGCTAATAGAGGTTGCATGCTAGTTTGACTTAGCAGTTATATAGGTTCACTGTTGTGGATACAACATAGTAGGAATTGGGTGGGGAGGACAATTCCTTAGCGTATGGGCTTCGATACACTTTCCCTTTTGTAACCCGTGAGCTCCACCGGAGACGCGGGTCAGATTACCCATGATTACTGACGGCCACTGGCGATTCTGCGGAACGTCATGCTCTTACTGATAGGGCCTCTGGTGCCCAAGAGGGGACCATGCCGATCCTATTTAGCCAGGGCCCATGCTTAGGAAGGATTGTTTTTAACTACATTTTACTTAGAACGGTTAGGCACCTTTATTCGTTAGATATGAGTACTTTTGGTTTGGTTACTTGTATCTGACCGTAGCTTGGAACAATAACTTGTCGCGGATTAGTTCGTCACATCTTGTCCTTGTTTGGTTATAGGTGTGGCTTACTACTTCGATGAGAAGGTATTGAACCTTGTTGGGGTCCGGATACCATATTGGATTCATATCATGGAAAGATACGTCACCGTGAATTAGTTTACCATCTCTTGTCCTTGTTTGGTTGGGAGGATGGTAGGCTAGTTCAATAGGTGTGTATTGGACCATGTTATGATCTGATTTTACTTACTTATTGAGCAGTTTTTATTCAGTTTATGTGGCATGTTCTTTTTGTATCTTGTTATGTCCTTCTGAGGACCTGGTGATCTCTCCAGGTATAGGTGTGCAGGACTTTCCGCAGGAGTATGGCTCCGGTGTAGACTCATCCTTCACGCTCGAGCGAGTCGTACCTTCTGATCACAGCTGTCCCTATTGGGTCGAGGAGCCTATTTAGTTATCATTTCTTATTCTATTTATCTTAGAGGTTGGACTCTATTTCCTTTCAGTTTATTCTAGTGCCGGTAGTGGATTTGTCTCCGCCCGGTCAATCATTATATTTTGATATTTACTTTGATTATGAGATTCCATTTACTTTGTATTCACTGTGGATGAGATTAGCTTTTACCTGTGACTGTCTGTTATTATTATTCATAAACAGCTTATGTGTATATTTGAGATTTCCATATATTGGAGTATATCTCGTATATATGCAGCTGGCATGCTTCGTTCCTAGTCCTACGTATTTTGGGACTGGAGCGTTACACCTACTAGTTGGCGTAAGGAAAACATGACCTTGGACTGCTTGGGTGGCATCGGGCCCTAAGTGTATGAGGGTGCCTAAGATAAAGGCATGCTGCAAGTCTAAATCTAAGACAAAGGCGTAGGATGTACGCGCCACATGCGCCACATCTGTCGATGTGCCAGTAATTGGCATGAGGCGTGCGTCGCTGACTGTGACACACGCACCCAATAAAAAAACTCTACAGGTCTTGCCAACGGGCCTCTGTGCCAAGGCTCAACCAATTTCCAGAGTCTTCCAATTGCCCAAATGTGCTGCATACACGAGAACTAGTGTTTGCCATAAAATATAAAAGAACAGAACAATTATCGGAGGACTGGACTTTTACTTCACAATACAAACTCGCTTGTACAAAGAAAGCCTAGGGACGAAAACCTAGGTACATCAATCTAAGTACAATTATTTATTTTAGATTCTGGGGGGTGACAGTAGAGGCTCGGAAAAGCGACAGCAGCTCTGCCTTACTCCTTGGACGATCGGGTGCAGCCTTGGCTCTGTAAAGAACTGCTTGACGTTGATGAAGAAATACTCTCTTTTCGGGCTCTGTATATTCTCTCTCTGGCTCTCTGGCTCTCTATGTCTCTTTCTGTATATGCCGCTCTTTATATCTCTCTGTGTGTATATATGTGTATCTCCTCGCAAGGGAATGACACCTTACTATTTATAAGAGTGGGGGGCTTCATTAGGGTTTGCAATGATTGCCCATTCTTAAAAGTCGGCGGCTAAGGATCTCTGGATCTGGGCCATTCATCTTGAATATACGAGATTTGAGCAATAAATGTGATTACATCAAATCTTTTGTGGGTAATTAATGATGATTGACATAAATCCTCCTAATTTGTCATGCCAACCTCGGATTTCTCGACACGTGTCATTAATTTGCTTGTTTGCAAATGATCTGATTTGATCCCAATATTTTATTGGGATTTGTTGAGGGATTTTGATTAATTTGATGCCACGTGCCCTGCTATCATGCCACGTGTCTTAACCGCAAGCCACTACAGAAATCTAAGCCGCAGGAAAGTTGCTCCTCATTGAGCCGCATAAGGCTGGCCACGTGTCAAGGCTGCTTGAGAGTGGCCCCCTGAACATTTGAACCGCATGGTGATGATTTGAGACGCATGAGTGTGGATGGCCGCATGATGAGTGCCTTCTTCATGAACCGCATGAAGATAGTCTTCGTGAGCCGCATGGGGATAGTCCTCATGAGCCGCATGGGGTTAGTCTTCGTGAGCCGCATGGGACTAGTCTTCGTGAGCCGCATGGGGCTGCTTCGGCCTGAGCCGCATGGGGTGGTCTCTACTTGAGCCGCATGCGACTGTCCACGTGTCAAGGTCGCATGACAGTTTCTGGATCTCGGGGGATCGTGTCAGAGATTTTCTTCGTTTCCCGAGGAGTCCGTCATTATGAGGGAGTCATAATGGTATCTTTGTGTCAGAACTGTCACCTTGTCAGAGCTGTCAGCCGTCAAGGTATTTAATATAGTAAAGGACAAATGGAAGAGCTGTTTGTAGGCCACGTGGCTCCTCTTTGAGCCGTATAGAACTTGTTTGAGCCGCATAGACGCTCGAGCCGTATGGATACTTGAGCCGCATGAACTCTCTGAACCGTATGGATCTTTCTTTATTCTTTTTCATGCTTCTGCAAGACCCCTTCAAAGTTTTCAATTTGTAAAATTGAAATACTTTGAATAAGAAGCATGGCCATGTATAAATTATCCTGGCCGCATATGATGTTCTAGCAGCATGGATGTCTCGGCCGCATGGATGTCTCAGCCGCATGGATGTCTCAGCCGTATGGATGTCTCAGCCGTATTGAGTCAATCAGCCGCAAGGACTTTTGGGCCGCATGAGCTCCTCGCCACATCATCCTGCCACGTGCGAAGATCTTTTGCATTAAATATTGTTGATCTACTATCAGTTTTAAGGCTACTTTTCGGAGGAGGATCCCAGGAGTTTGGCCTTCATTTTAGGCGGCTCATCTCGATAACCGAAGGATCGGTTTTTTGTGTTTACACGAGAATCGAAATGCCCTGATTTTGTTTATAAATAGGGACGAGTTCAGCAGGAAAGATTTCTTTACTTTCTCTTTCGTCCCCAACTCTTGCAGTCTCCACTTTCTTTCCTTCTTCGACCGTCGAAAATGGCCCCCAAGTCTTCCAAGGTCGCCTCTACTGATGTAAAGGGCAAGAAAACGACTTCCTCGTCGGCCGCCGTGCCCGAAGTGTACCCTGATGTCCACCCTGCTTTCAAGGGTAAGAAATGGATTTGAATAATTTGAACCCCAAGGACCCATGGCTCTGTTGCATAACATATGCATAAGCATTCATCCTTCGTTTTCATTGAACCGCCCAAGCTCGACCATGATGGAGCCGTATATGTTGTATGGGCCGCATGACCCTCTCATATTTGAGCCGCATAGGGCATGCCCTACGTTTGAGCCGCATGAGAAAGATTTGAGCTGCAGGAGTGCTTCTGGATTTGAACCGCATGGAACCTCCTTTGAGCAGAACCGCATATGTTCCTGACAAACTGGCCCGCATAGAATTTTACTGAGTCGTGCCGCATAAACTCTTCTGCGAGATAGAACCGCATAAGTTTTAATCCGAGCCACGTAAGCTATCGAATCAGTGTCACATGGAACTCCTAACTGAATTGGGTCGCATGAGGCTGTGTTGACCCGAGCCGCATAGGCTCTATTGGAGCCGTGCCGCATGAAACCCAGCTGAATTGGGCCGTATAAGGCTTCATTGATCCGAGCCGCATAGGCTCATAGAAACTTCTTTTTTGAGAAACTTTAAGTGGTTTTGTTTTAACCTATCTTTTAATCCTGTTTCTTTTGTCCTTTTCCAGTGAACCTCCCAACCAACCCGGCAGGAGAGCTTCTGGTGGGTTCAGCTCAATTTGCCGTGGGTGTGCAGCTTGACGGCCTAATTCGACATGTGACGGATCAACTCCTCCCCAATGAGCCTTTGGAGAGGGTGGATGCCATCAACAACCAGCCTTTCCACTTTCTTTGCACTATGATGAATTCGAGAAAACTGGAGGGAGAATATCTGAAATCAGCTTTTCTCTTTGGAGATGCTTTATCCATAAAGAACTCCCAAATGCTGGACGTTTCTGAGAACTGGGACTTTACTGTGGACGGGGTGGAGATCCATGTTCCCGAGATGGAACGACATTTTCCCCTCTCGTGGTTTAATATGGTGCCGTTGAGCAGGAAAATGGCGGGCTCTCTAACTCTAACCTAACCGGGGATGTTCGTGGACAACATCCACTATAATATGAGTATTAGGTCAGCATGTGCAAGTAGGGATTCAGTCAGTTGGAGTGTGATGGGGCTGATTCCTGGTACTTTTATAAACGTGTCTGGTCCCAACTTTACTTTTACTCGAGCTGATACCTTCCTGAATCAGCTCGCTCGCAAGAGGTCTAATCCTGTGGGCAGGTTGTCGCTGCTGAATTGGATAAACCCCATTCCTACATGAGCCAATCTTTCCTCATGGATCCTGAGGAACTACAAGAAATTCCTTCGAGAGATTGACCTTTACTACGCCATCCGGGGTACCTGTTACGGATTGCCCATTAACAAGCTACTGTTCATGGCCCTTTTGGAGATGTATAGCCGGCGTACGGGGACTTTCTTCACGCCCGGAGGGGAGTTGGGACTTGCTCTCCATGAAATGCATGCTGTTTCTAAGCTGCAGTGGGGGGGAGGCCTTTGAAGTATACACCCCGACGAACAACAAAATTCGATGATCTGGATCGACGATTCCCGGGTTTCGTCGTTGTGTACCGGGAACTGCTGTGTCACCATAGCATCTGTCACCAAACTGCTATCAAGAAGAATAATAGTTCAGAAGGGAACGCCCCCCATACTACGGCCTGGGTCGCGTATCTTTTCAAATACGTCCTTCCAGCCGGGTTTCTTCTCAAGGTCCCCAAACCTAGACGGAGGTAAAGGACCTGATGTTGAATGCCAAAAGGTCGAGGTCCACCCGCGATAGATTAGGGAGTCGTACTGACTCCTTTAGTTATTTCTACTACGGTACCCGGCAGATGTCTGAAAAAGCAATCTTGGTCGGGTTCTTGATGGTATGGCTACGGAATTGCGTAGTCTCGGGAGGGACAGGTTCTACTGAAAGGATCAGCCGCCACTTCATTCTTCCGGCTGTGAAGCTGGTCTTCAAAGTCAGACTGGCCCTTCTTCTGGCTATGGTGTAGCTTACACCACGGCCTCCACACCTTTTCGTCTTAAGTCATTGCTCGCGAGACGATGCTGGACTTTGAGCGGATAGAGCTACCATAACATTATCTTATGGGGTGGTTATTGATGCATTACCAGTCGTTGATGAGGCCCGGAACAGAGGATGATGTTACTGTTGATGACGCCTTTCTTTTCCGATACCGTCATCAGTCTTGGGAGTATGAGACCATGTCGGCTTGTCGGAGGGCGTTGGCGAAAGTTGACGGGCCCGACTTCTTTGTGTCTCTTCCTCAATTTACCTCTAGAGAAGTGAGGGGGGTACATATTGATGGCATTGAACCTCCCCAGCTCTTATCTGAGAAGATGCTTCTTTGGCTGCGCAACATTCGCCCCGCACACCTACTATATCGTTACCGGAATAACGTATACCTAGAGCCTTATTTGCCCAGTAGGTTTTCTCGTCAATTCGGGTATAGTCAGCTGTTCCTTGACTGCCCCAGTGCTTGCCTGGGCTTCGAGGGCAGTGTCCTTGACGGCATCCGGGCGTGGCATTATTACAATGATGTTCACACCCGGGCTAGCTTCTCGGTCCCTAACGCTAATACGCAAGGGGATATTCTGTACATGGCGACCCTTTATCATGTTGTGGCGAAAAAATCTTTCGTAAATTTTGACATGAACACCAGCTTCATTGTCGGGACCGGCTTGGCAGAGAAGCCCGAGGGTTCCAAGAAGAGAAAGAGAGGGGCGAATAGAGTTCCTGTGCCGGACTAGGAGTCCACTGCGGCAGACGAAGAGGATGGCGAGCAGGATGCCGATGACTCGTAGTACTCTTCGGACGAGGAGGTGGGGGACCAGCCTCCCACTGTGCCGAACAAAGAGGTGGAGGATCATCTACCTGTTGTGCCTAGTGCTTCGTACAAACGAGGCAGGCGTCTGTCCACTAACGATGGCAGGACCTATTCCACGAAGCGGGCTGCAGTAAGACGTCGCAGGCTGTTTATTGATGTTAATGCTGTTTCTGAGGTGATTGGAATTTCAACTGCCTTTTTCTTCTTTTTCTAAGTTATGGCCTAATCATTTTTTTTGTCCATTGTAGGCGTCAGAGGAGTCTGCTTCTCGGGACTCAAATGCTGAGGTCGATCCGGCCATGTCAACTTTGATCAATGATATGTGCACCGCTATCACTTATGCTAAGGTTCTTCCGGAGGCGGCCGGGGAGTCTCACCTTGCTGAGACCTCAACCCATGGGGACGGGGGCTCTACTGTACCTATCCTTGAGATAGCTGAATTTCAACAGGATGATACTGACCTGGCTGGCTCCCCTTCAGGTGTGGCTGGGGCAGAGAAACCAGTTGAATTTAAGTTGGAAGCCGCGGGTGGGGAGACCATGCCAGCTTCGAACGAGCTGCAGCCTCCATGCTCTTCCCCTGGTAAGATAAACCAGCTTCTTAACTTGGGAGGAGGCCTATTTGTTCTATCATCCTGTCCTTCGTGGATTAATGATTGCTTTGGACGTGCAGGTCCCACCCCTTTATTGCCGGTGACGGATATTGCCGGGGCGGACATTACCGGAGGGGATCTGATGGAAGCACGTATGCCTCATTCTTTTCCAACCTATACTGAGGGGCCTCCAGCTGGGTCAAGTTCGGGAGCCCTGGTGATAGCACAGCTGGGGCAAGGGACGACGCCTTCCGCGCCCTCCTTTGCGAATAGGGTTTCGGGAGTTAACCTTTTCGCTCTGCCAAGTATCCAGGCTCTTCGGGCGGCGGAAGAGGAGCTAGCTGCCATCCATGCATCTTTTCGTACAGAATTCGTTTCCCTGGTGGCAGGGACGGCATGTTCTGAGGCTACTCCTTCGGTACTGCCTGCCACACTCCCTTTGACGATGTCCTCTACAGAAGTTTTGGATGAAGTGTCCCAGGATGTGGTCGACAGTTTCCACCGCCACCTGAAGAGGGGGATTGAGGCAGCTGTGGAGAGGGGGACTCCCTTTGAGATGGCCCGTCAATGCGCCAGTGGCCAAATTAATATCCTTAGAACACTTTCCGGTAGGACGGGACTAGCGGCGCTTCTGGAACCTAAGCTGTTAGAGGCCGATCGTCTTGTGGCCCAGTTTCGCGTACTACGACAAGCTGATCTATCAGTAGCAATAGATCAAGAGCATACTTTCCTCACAACCGTGGTAGAGAAGGTGAGGATTGCTCGGGAATTGCTCAAGCCAGCTATATTGAAGGATCGCCGGGATCTGACTCAGTTGTACGATCAATGGAGCCGTCGCACTGAAGATTGTGCGACTCGGGAAGCGACTGCATCCCGCGGGTTAACTGACACCCGGGAGCAGATTCTTGAGCTCCAGAGAAAGCGGGCCTTCCTGGAGTCTGAGCTCGAAGCTGCTCGTACTGAGAAAGGGGTTGCTATTCAGGAGGCTGACAAATTTAATAGAGCTTCTGCCAATCTGGAACTTGCTTTGAAGAAGATGGAAAATGATTGGTAGGCATATATGTACTTGAATGATGCGGAGTAGTTGTCCCAGGAGGCTGAGCGCCGAGCTTGGCAGCGGCTTGAGCGAGGGACTACCTTGGTGAGAAACCGCCTTTTGGAGTTGTGAAATGCCGAACTATAGTCAGCCTTTTTATTGTTTTGTTCTTGTTTTCCTTTTCTTTTCTCTTTGAGAGGGACATGGTCCCAAAATATGTAATGCTTTTTTTGTCTTTCAAATAAAGAGTACTTTCTATTCTACCCTTCATTTGTATTGCTTGTTGTGCCTGTGGTATTGTGGTGATGTTTGGCTCACATGGGGGACTTGTTTGTGGACCTGTTACCCCTGGCATACCTTGGTTTTAGGTACGGATAACAAGTTTGATTAGGGATACCTAGAACAGTTCCACGATAAGGTGGTCGTGGGTGTTCGGGGTATCGGAAGATGGAATGCCATGGAGCAGCTGGGCTCCCGGAGCATGATGAGGAATGATAGGCCTGTACTAAAAGACTTAGCAAAGGACATTTATGGGCCTATTATCCTTGGCGTACCCCGACTTAGGATACGGATAATAGGATGAAGGGGAACCAATATACTTATTCAGAGGTAATGAGGACATGGCAAGTATGAGGGTTTTACCGTGGAGTCTTCCTACTCAGAGATAATGAGGACATGGCAGGAGTGGACTCAACGGAGGATATTTGTGGTCAACAGCAGACATTTGTGGGCCTATTACCCTTGGCGTACCCTGGTTCAGGGTACGGATAATAAGACGAGAGAGGACCAACATACTTACTCAGAGGTAATGTGGACATGGTAAGTACTGAGGTTTTACCGTAGAGTCTTCCTAATCAGATGTAATGAGGACATGGCAGGAGTGGACTCAGCGGGGAATATTTGTGGACCTATTATCCTTGGCGTACTCCGGTTGTGGGTTCAGATAATAAGTCGAAAGAGAATCATCATACTTACTCAGAGGTAATGAGGACATGGCAAGCATGAAGGTTTCTTCGACGGAGCCTTCCCACTCAAAGGTAACAAGGACATGGCAGGAGTGGGCTCAATGAAGGAGGGTACATAGAATGACTCAGAGGTAATGAGGACATGGAAGTTCTATGTAAAGGGGTGATTTGTTTTTGGCGGACGTGAAACGACTCAGAGGTAATGAGGACATGGACGTTTTTGAAATTTGTGGATCGGTTACCTTTTTTGTGCACAGGGAGTGCGGGTAGTGGATCATGAGGGAGGATCTCTTCCAGGAAGAAAGTTTAGAGGTATGGTCATACATGACTTACTATCTGAAAGAGTGACCGGAATGTGAGTTCATAGGCACCTGCGGGTACATGACTCGATAATCTGGAATTTAGAAATATGAGTTCAACGGCACCAGCGGGTACATGACTCGATAATCTGAAATGTTGTAGATGTGAGTTCAGCGGCACCAGCGGGTACATGACTCGATAATCTGGAATATTATGAAAGTGAGTTCAGCGGTACCAGCGGGTACATAACTCGATAACCTGGAATATGTCGTTTAGACATAATATTTCTTCCAGAACTTGCCGTTGATGGGCAACATGAGCAAGTCTCCATTTTGTTTTGCGAGGCGGTAAGCACAATTGGAGAATACAGCCTCAGTGATTAATAGACCTTCCCATTTCGGCTGGAACTTGCCGGCGGTCTTGTGAGTCATGACCATCGGCCTCCGGACTGCCAGAACGAGATCGTCCACTTGGAATGTTTTGATTTTAACCTTCTTTTTGAATGCTCCGGAGATGCGTGCTTGGTATAGCTCGATCCTTTGCTGAGCCAGGAGGCGCTTTTCATCTAAGGCCTCTAACTCTTGTAGTCGGCGACGGTAGTTATCATCCGTCGTCAATTGATAAGTGAGCGCGACACAGAGTGAGGGTATTTGAGTCTCCAATGGGAGAACTGCCTCACTTCTGTGCACCAGGGAGAATGGTGTGTTCCCTGTGGCTGTTCGGACTGTGGTATGGTACGCCCATAGGCATTCACCAAGCTTCTTGTTCCAGTCGCGTTTGTTGGACGACACAAACTTCTTGAGTAATTTGATGATGGTTTTGTTGAATGCTTCTGCCAACCCATTCGCTGCTGGATTGTATGGCGTCGAAGCAATATTATGGATGCGGTGCTTATCGCAGAACCGATAGAAGGTGTGGCTTGCGAACTGCGGACCATTATTGTGGATGATCCTTCGGGGCAGTCCAAAGCGATAGATGACGTGGTGCTTAAGGAAGCTGATCACGTTTGAAGTCTTTACTTTTGCAAGCGGGACAGCTTCCGCCCATTTGGAGAAATAATCTGTGATTGCGAGTATGAAGCGATGTCCTCGGGAGGAAGGTGGAGTAATAGGACCGATGATATCCATTCCCCATGCTTCGAACGGCCAGGACGCCACTGTCGGATGTAGAAACAAGGATGGTTGGTGGATGAAGTCCGCGTGGACTTGGCAAGATTTGCACTTTCTAGCATAGTCTATCGCATCTGCTACCATCATGGGCCAGTAGTAGCCCATTCGACTAAGACAGTCTTGCAATTTAGGGCCAGGCTGATGGGCCCCGCAAACACCGTCATGAGCTTGTCGTACAGCTTCTTTGGCTTCTGCGTTTGACAGACACCGAAGCAATAATCCATCATAGGATCGGCAATACAGCATTTTTGTCTCTGTATCGTAGAAGAATCTGAGAAAATGCCTTCTGATGGAAGTGGCTTCCTTTGGGTTCTCGGGCAGGATGTCGTAGACGACGAAGTCAATGAATGGTTATCTCCAATCTGGGACATCGTCGATCGTTTGAGCAGAATAATTCGCTACGAAGTGAACGTTGTTCTTGGGGCAGACCAGTTCGTGGCCTATCACATCTACCGATTGATGAGTATGATTTAGCACTGCTAGGGAAGCGGCCAGGCCTGCTAAGGCATCGGCTTCGATATTTCGGAGTCTGGAACATGTTCGATGAAGAACCCCTCGAATGACGAGATGATGATGATCGCTATTTGGTGATAGGGGATCATGTCTTCATGGCAGACTTCATATGAGCCCCGGATCTGATTGACGATTAACTGAGAATCGCCGTATGCTTCAAGATATTCTACCCCCAGCTCTCTTGCAAGTTGGAGGCCAATGACCAAAGCGTTGTACTCGGCCACATTGTTAGAGCAGGGTTCTATGAGGGAGTAAGCGCGGTTGATCACCAATCCGGAAGAAAAAACCAACACCACCTCGACTCTGACGACGATGTTGCCTTTGGGTCCAGTTCTCGAAGCATCGTCGAAGAACATTCGCCATATATCATCGTGGAAGGTTGCATGCGAGTTGGCGACCTCATCCGAGATTTCTTCATATATTCTGGACGACTCCGAGCCTGGGTGGGCTGCCAAAAAGTCTGCCAGGGCTTGACCTTTAACAGCTTTTTATAGGAAGAAGATCATATGATAAGGGGACAGCAATATTGTCCATGTAGCGAGGCGATAGCTGAGTGCCCCTGGTTTAGTCATGAGGACCCTGAGAGGGTTGACTCGTGAGATCACATGTATGGTTTATCCCGTGACATAGTGTCGCATCTTCTGAATGGCGAACACCAGGGCGAGGCATTCCTTTTCTACGGCGGTATATCGGTGCTCTGGCCCAATCATCATTCGACTGAGGTAATATATGGCTTGTTCATGGCCTGCATCGTTGTTTTGTGCCAGCAGAGCCCCGAGGGAATGTTCCATTGCTCGTACGTAGAGCAGGAATGGTTTTCCAGCAACGGGGGCCACCAGGACTGGAGGGTTCGACAAATATTCTTTGATGCTGTCGAAGGCACGTTGACATTCTTCGTCCTATACGAATGAGACACCCTTCTTCATGAGATGGGTGAATGGTCGACATCGCCCGTAGAGGTTAGAAATGATCCTCCTGATGTAAGCTAGCCTTCCTTGAAGGCCTCTGAGTTCGCAAAGATTTCTCGGGGGACCCATCTCCATAATTGCCTTTATCTTCTCAGGGTCTACATGGATACCCTAGGCGGTGATGATAAAGCCCAAGAACTTCCTGCTGGATACGTCCAGGAAGGATTTTATGGGATTTATTTTCAAATTGTGTGCTCGCATCAGGTCGAATACTGTCCTCAGATCCTGCAGATGGTCTTCCTTACAACGACTCTTGACGGCGATGTCATCAACATAGCACTCCATCATCTTGCGTAAGTGGTCTTTGAAGATGATACTCATGGCTCTTTGATATATGGCACCGGCATTCTTTAAACTGAAGGGCATGACTGTGTAGCAGTATGTGCCAATCGGTGTTCGGAATGATGTATGCTTTTCGTCGTCAGGAGACATCTTGATATGGTTATACCCCGAGAAGCCATCCATGAATGACATACGTTCGAAGCCGCATGTGTTGTCGATCATGATTTCTGTGATAGGGAGGGGGAATTCATCTTTGGGGCATGCCTCGTTCAGATTGCGGAAGTCGATGCAGATTTGAATCTTTCTATTCTTCTTGAGGACGGGTACTATGTTGGCGACCCAGTCGGGATGTTGCTCTTCACGTATGAAGTCGTTAGCTATCAGTTTGTTGACTTCGGCTTTGATCGCATCCATGATACCTGGGCGGAAGCGTCGCTGTTGTTGTTTGACTGGCTTTGCATCTGGCCGAATGTTGAGCTTGTGAAGGGCAACCTTGGGGTTTAGTCCTGGCATGTATTCATAGCTCCAGGCGAACACATCAATATATTCTTTAACAAGTTCCAGTAGCGATTCTGGCTCTTCGTCTGTTAGGCTTTTACTGAAGAAGATTGGTTTTGGAGAAGATTCGCTACCGAGATCTACTTGTATAACTTCATCTTCAGTAGGGGATTCTCTCTGTTCGAATCACTTTTCCCATTGTGCATCCAACTATTGGGCCCACGGCTCTAACTCGAGGATTTTCAGAATGTCTTTATCTTCTTCATAAGCATCGGCGAATGCCATGTTGACTGACAGAACTTGTCTGAATACGTCTGCGATGCTGGTATCCGAGTCAGAAGTTGGTGACCCGGTTGAATATGAATGCCAGTCACATTCTTCATCTGAACTTTCATGGGTCATCGTGGGTGTTACATACCCTAATCTACATCGAGTTTTGCTATAGTAGTCCCGTGGTTTGTCAGCTGGGACCAGTAGTTTCAAAGGTAATCGTCGTCCGGTGCCGTAGTTCAAGCCTGGCGTAGTCTCCAGATCATACCCCTGTTTTTGCATGAGATATTTGGATTAGGGACTATAAAGTTACAGAGGCAGTCTCCCGACATCTGATTCAAGGTCGACTTCTCCTACGGTGAAGGGCTGCGGATCGTCCTTCCGACCGAAGATGATTGGATGGTCCCCTCCCTCGATTATACGGTAAGCACCTTCCACTGGAGTATGTTGGTTTGCGGTATACACATTTGTCACCTGTGTGTGTAGGTGAGTGCCTATTCCGTGTTCTATAGCATACATTGTACAAAGCTTGTTAAGCTCGAGGTAGTTCAAAGATAGCCCTTTATTGATGAAGTAAGGTATCTTTTCTAGCGGGATTACATCATCTGCGGAGGAAAAATCAGTGTGGGCAACCACATACTTGGCTAGCTCCGGTTCCTCTTCGGCTACCCCCTGTATAAACGAAGATTGAGAAGACGACCTGGACAGCTTGATCGTCAGGGGTTCAGCTGGTGGAGCAGAGCGTGGAGTTGTTGGCAGACTAGCGACCCCCAGTTTGGTACTTGATACTGGACGGGGAGTGGTTGGTTCGCTAGAAGCCCCAGACCTTGCATCGGGGTGACGACTCCTCTTGGGAAGGCGTATCGTCATTGGCTTGTCAGAGGGATTAAGCTTCTCCGTTTGCGGCTGGCCGACTCTTGGCAGTCTGATTGTCAGTGGCGCCGTTGTGGGTCCTGGCATTTGGCCAGACCTTGGCAGCCGGATTATCATTTGCTCTTCTTGTGTCGAGAGGCTGATTGTGTCCTTACGCAGAGTGGCTGTAAGGGGTGCGGACTTGCCAGATTTGTGAGCTTGGAGGTGGATCGTCAGAGGTTCTTCTGATCCTGTGGCCGTCTCGGTACGAGCTTGCCCATCTCCTTCACCAAGGTGCCTCTTCTACTTTTCATACATGCAGGAGTCTGAGTAGTAGGATTCGACCCCTTTGAAGGGATCGATGTCAGCAAATTTTATCCTCACGAAGCCGTATTTGTCGACATACTTGAAGCATTGGTGCAGCGTGGAAGGCACGATCATATAATCGCGTATCCAAGGGCGCCCCAGGAGGATGTTGTAAGAAGTGTCTGCATCTATGACGTAATATGTGACTTTCGACTGGAGATCACCAATTTGACACTTCAGACGAATCTTCCTAATTGGGTAGCTCCTGCCCGAATTGAAACTGCTGATGGCAGTGATTGTATGCGTCAGGCGATGCATAGGGATGCGGAGATGGTGTAACAGACCCTTCGGGATAATGCTTATGGAAGAGCCAGGATCGATGTGCATCCGATCCACCTTTACGTCGTCGATATATCCAGTGTAATATAATGGGCGATCATGCAGGTTGGTTTTGATGAGCATATCCTGCGGAGTGAAGACAATGTTGGGCATCGCTCCCGTGCAAGCGCTATCTTGGAGATCTACAGGCGGGCTCTCTCCCGTGAGGTTGACCTGAGCCAGATAGGCGTCGGCATTCTGGAGTGCATCGCTCAAAGCCACGCGAACATCCTTTGAGAGTCTCAGGAGCTCGTATAATGACAGTTTGGCTGGTGTATTGGCCAATTGCGCCAAGATGTCGAAGTTGTAGGGCCTCTCCAGCCCCTACGGTGCCTCTTTTCGGAGGGATTTGTCAAAGCGAGTCTCCTTCGGCCTAGGCTTGTCGGTCGTCGGAGGCTGAAAAGGTCCCGGAGCATCAGTTGTAGCGGGCTGATGATCTTCAGTTGAGTTATCAGCCACGGGTTGGGATTGTACCCCAGACCGAGTGACGACGGCTGTAGCTTCTTCGATATCTGCTGAGATTGTGCGACAGGACCTGACTTTTCCACTCTTCTTCTTGCAAATGGAAGATGGTGTGGACTGAGTCACTTTTGATACCAAGTCTGGATGGACCCACATGACCTCCCCTCGTGATGTGGTGAGGGACACTAGACCAGCAGCCTAATCTTGGGGAGGTGGAAGATTAGCAATCTCCATTATTGCCAGAGGGATGGGGACCACACCGTCTTGAGTTTCCGTCGGAGGGAAGCTGCCGAATTATACTGATACCATATTGGCTGCCACGGTTACCTCTTCGAAATCGATGGCCAGAACGTTCGAATCGATGAGATTTTGGATGTACCGTTTTAGCTGGTAGCAGTCGTGTGTAGCATGGTGGACGTAGCGGTGGTAATGGCAGTACTTTGGGTTCTCCATTTTTGTCGGCTGAGGTTCCCGTCTTGGTGTAGGAAGCTGAATTCTGTCTCCTTGTATGAGCATGTCCAAGATGGACTTGACGTGGCCATCTTCGTAGGAGTAGGTGATTTGCGGCCATTGTTTGTCTGCCGATTTTGACTCAGGTTTCTGGGCTGTGTCGGCCACCATAGCCTGCTTACCCCTGCTGTCCCGACTGTTGGAGGGGCTACTCCCATTGTCGTTGTTGGTGTTAGGACGCTAGACTTTGTTCTCTCCGTCCGAGATGTGCAATCCCAATTGGCGAGCCTTCTTCAACCGTTCTTCGGCACTTGTGGCACTGATGATAAACGTCTTCCAGTCCTTGAATTGACTTTCGCCCATCCAGAGACTGATTGTTGGGAGCAATCTCTTTTGGCAAATTTTAATTAAGGAGGAATCCGGATTTCCAGACGGCAACTTCATTGCGGTTTGGCGAAACCACTCAATATAGTTCCTTGTTAGCTCTTTCTCCCTATGAACGACGTCCATGAGGGTGGACATTGTGACGTCCTGTCCTACTTTGTATAATCTCTCCAAGAACATACGCTTGAATCTGGCGAAGGAGTGGATGCAGTTGTCTGGCAGGTTGCGATACCAGTCGAAGGCGACTCCTTCCAATGTTTCGATGAATAATCGTATGAGGATGGCATCGTCATGGGACAGATGGTCGATGGTGACCTCGAAGTAAGTGATGTACCGACTTGCGGAGGTCTTGCCATCATACGGGTTGATGTTGAACGGCTTATATCTTGGCGGGAAGTGTAGCACCCAGTTTTCCAAATGAGGGTAATTTCGAAATTTTGTGTTTATAATTATTTTAATAATGATATTTAATTCATGATATAATTTTTGGTGATTTTAAATCATTTTAAAATTATTTAAATCAATGACTTGTGGTTTTGACGTTTTGCTAGTGAAACCCTAGAGACTGTTTGACCTAGAGCCTAACCATGTGATTATGATATTTTAATTTCATTTCTGGCCTAAGGATATTTTGTATTTGACCTCTTTGAATTATTTTGATATTATTTTATTATTTATGATATTGTTTTGGGATTATTTGAGTCGGGTTCGAATTTTATCTCAATCCGACTTGTAACAGGGACCCGGGGCAACTTAGACTCTAGTTGGACCCATGCATTAGTTAGCCATGGCCCACATTTTAATTAGTCATGTTAGAAAGATTAGTCATAATCCTAATTATTAGGTTAACCATTTAGAGTTTTTATTTTGACCCTTTTACACCCAAACCCTAACCAAAATTGTTTTAAACACTTGTAACTAAGGGAGGGACAAACTTGTAATATTCAATGGGGGGGAGGGGGGATAACCATTGCGGTCGGCCCTAATAGGACTCCCATCTCATTTCCTTTCTTTGAGAAGTCTTCTTCCCCAAGTGCTCTCAAGCTCTCCCAAGGAAGAAGCCTTTCTCCTTGGATTTTCTCTCCTTTAGGTAATATTTCATTCTCTTTTATTTCTCCATTTTGCATTTAGGAAAGTTTTAACCATAGGAATGACCCCCATTGTTGTGTCCCTATTTTGTGTCCTCTTGTGTCCATTATGTGTCCTTTAGGAATTTCTATTGTATTATTGTTGTGTCTTGTGTTCATGGGAAAAACCCCCAAACTTGGACACATTTTATATTTAAAATATTGATTAAATGAATTAATTCATATTAAATCTCATATTTGAATATGTAGAGATGTGTTCTTGAGTACTTTAGACTTCATTCATGTATCTCTTATAGATGTGTTCATGTTACATATATAGATTTGTGTATATATATATATATATAGATTTGTGTACATATATATATATATATATATATATATATATATATATATATATATTTTTTATATATATATATATATATATATATATATATATATATATATATATATATATATATATATAAATAAAATATATATATATATATATATATATATATATATATATATATATATATATATATATATATATATATATATATATTGTAATGAGAGTGTATCTATATTTATATATGTAATAAATGGTTCATGATGATTATATAAGCAAGTTTGTGAGTGCGGTTCCTCATATTATTATTGTCATTATTGTTGTGGATAATTAGGATATATATTGTGTATTCTTTTGGCTCAAACTATCTAAATCCGTCATGATTTTATCCACGTTTTAAATTTCAGTCCTAACTTAGAAATATAATAACTTCTAGCTCAAAGCTCGGTTTAATCTCCCATTTTTTTTAAAGAAGCG
Source organism: Iris pallida (assembly GCA_029216955.1). NCBI lineage: Eukaryota > Viridiplantae > Streptophyta > Magnoliopsida > Asparagales > Iridaceae > Iris > Iris pallida. The sequence continues at coordinate 5,867,782 of JANAVB010016798.1, read as the reverse complement.
TATTGAAGTTAGCTTTCCAAAAACATGTATTAATAGGCCTAATTCTTTCTGTAACTTTCTGGAGAATTATTTGAGTGTCAGCTATACGAAAGACAAATGCGTTCTCGGTGTTTTCGCGATTTCGGAAGTTTTCGGAAACAAAAACGCGATCCGTTTGAAGTTTCGGAAAGCTAACACATAGATCTATAACATACTTTAATCCTATATTTTAATTCATGCTGAGATGGTATAGTATTGATTATTAGTAGGAGTTACTATTCGGCATATGCATTTTGTGCACCCTTGTGTGTAATATAATATTCTATTTGATTTTAACCCATGTTAATGTATATACATTATGTAATTAAATAATGAATGCAAGCATGAGTAAATGGTTAAGTAAATGATGTATGAGGTGTAAGTATCCTATCTAATGTAAGCATGTATAAGTATGGCTTGTAATGAATATGTAGGTTCCATAGTATGTAATGTATGGTGCATATAGTAGTGCAAGAGAATAAATGAATAATGAATGAATGCAATCATGAATGTAATGTAATAATAGATGTAATGTATGTAATATACAAGTTAATGAGATGTAATGTTCTATGTTAACACAAATCCTATATTACCTCATGTACCCCCTTACACTATGTTGACACTATCACACTTGACACTTTGTTCACTTACACTTTGACACTCTTTGATATGTATACACTATGTATACCTATTTAACCCTCACTTGCCCCTTTGCCATGTTCACATACACACACATAGCCTCTTAAATAAGTATTTATGAATATAGTTAACTTATCTATGTATTTATATTATATATATGTTAGCATATTGTGTTGTAATATATAAGTTTATATAACTATTTGAAATGCCATGATTATAGACCTAATGTTGAATACCAATATATGCATGTGTATATATGTGTAGACATATATAGCTTAAGTAATAGATTACCTAGTGTATATCCAATGTGAATTCTTGCCTATTTGAGTATTGAATAATTGCATGCTATATAGAGTTGGGTGTATGTTGGCTTCTATAGCCTTTTATTGATGTGTGCTTGCTAGGATAGTCTTGGTTAGGCCTAGTAAGACTTGCTGGGTTAGGACATAACCTAGTTTGACCTAGTTTGACTAGTGCAGTTGACGAGAGTTGACCAAGGGTTGACTTTGGCCTAGTTTGACCTAGATTCATGTAGAATACATTGTAGTGCTTTATATTACCCTTCTGGACATGTTGTGACTTGTGCTGTTCTAATTAGGAGCCAGACACCTCTCCTCGGATAGTATCTTTACCTTGGACATTCAGATATCAGGCGAGTAGATTCTCTGATCTTTTCATACCTGTCTGGATTATATTCGTGCTCTAGGTTACTCTACTTGATGCTGACACGTATCTTCACGGATTAGTACTATATGGATCCTTTCCTGAGATGTTATCCCTCTACGGGTGCATCGGGTATTTCATGTTCATGTACTTTATCATGTGCATCAGGTACTCCTTGTACTCGTACTAGTTCATGTTTTTACATGTTCTTATGTGCTTCATGTGCTTTCATTTGCTTATCATGTGCCTCATGTACTACTCATTACATGAGTTTACGTATCTTAGCTGTATTCATGTGCTTATGACATAACTTGAACGGATCCTTGTGTATTGATTGGGGCAGGGTAAGTAGAATTGGTTATATGATCACTATCCCCAGTAGCTGTATTCATGTGCCTCCTTATTTGTATTCATGTGCCCCCAAGCAGTTTAGATAACCATTATGCTCTAAATCACGTAGCCACTTACAGTCTCTACTATCATGTATTTACTTTCAGTTATAAAATATCTCATGTTTACTCGTACTTTCTATTCAGCACTTCCTGTATTTTACTCTATTGCATGATTTATACTCCTAACCTGCTATGAACTGTTTTAGAGATATGTGCTCGTTCCCGTCCTGACTGGACCTGTTGATAAATTTTACAGATAGCTTGGAGGTTGCCTGCTAGCCTAGAGGAGACACATTAGAGGTTGTTTAGATAGTTATTTCAATTATCTGGAGTTGTATTTACTTTATGGATTACTGTATCTGAGTTTGGAGATTTGAGATGTATTTCTGGATTTGTGTATCTTAGACACTTAGATTTCTCTCTGTTGTACCTCTTTTGGATTTCACGTTTTATCTATCCTTATCATGCTCTACTTTAGATGTGATTGAGTCTGTACCTGCTATGTCACCCCCATTCGGGGAGTATAAACTGTTTAGCCTTATACTGTTAGATGCATGAGACCTAGGACAACGTTCTACCGTCGACACTGCGGCGTAGGCTGGACGTACTTACTTCTCATGCCCTAACTCTAGGGTGCGGGTCATGACAGGAAGGGGACATCCCTCCATGCAGCACGGTTGCCGTATTCTGAGGTCTTGAGAGGTTTTTCGAGCGTAAAACATGGCTCGGAGCTCCTGGACCTCTCTTCTCGCTTCTCGGGCCTCATCCACAGTGGTGGGGGCCGTTACATCAGGAGGATTGTTGCCCGAATTCGGTGCCGCTGAATTCGAGTCCGCATTGACCGCGGGACCCGTGCTTGTTTGGCCAGGCGTCCCTCCTTGCAGAGCTGGAAGGGCTACTTTGATCTCGTCCACAGACTTGACCAAGGCATGCAGTATGGACTCCAGAGTGTCGATGCATTGGCGATCACTGGAACCACCTTGGCTGCTGTCCGTCATGAACACCATCTTTACATGAGGAGAGATGGACGAAACGGTGGAGGAAGCGCCTTCCGAATCATACCCTTGTAGTGATAAGTCATCGGGATATGTGGGAATGTCTTCCTCTGGTTCGGACTCGGAAGGAACAATACCCCCAGTTTTCGAGTTCGCCTCGTCTTGGGAGTTGTGGACGTCCTCGGGGACGTCGGGGTTTGCTGCATCTGATGGGAGAGTTATTTCCCCCGGCTCGTCTTCTTGGAACATCGGATTGTCGTGGAGGTTCAGAGGAGTGCTACCCCCAGTCCCAGCAACCCCCAGTGGTGTGGACGACGAATCTCCTACTGTAGTGGATTTCGTCTTAGAACGGGTACCTTGGAAAACTCCGATGGTGGGCACCCGCTTAGACGACAGTCTATTAGTCATAGTGGTTGAAATCTTCAGGCTGAGAACATTTGTCTTATTCCTTCTCCCATCGGCGGGGACTTTCTGAGCAGAGTTGCAGGAGACGACGGAAAGTGCCTCGTCTTCTGAAGACGGCTGTTGCAGTCTTTGAAAGACGGACTACCGGTCTTTTCGTACCTTCGTGTTATTGCAACAGCAGTTGACGATGACTTGGGTGCAGTGACGTCCGTGGGAGGACTTTTTGCACCCTGATGCATCTTCTCTTTTCTTGCGTTTGTGGAGGGTGGCCTCACGCAAGTTAGATGGGTCTGGATCGACCATGTTCGCTCCCTGGATTTTGGAAGACTTTTGCGAACCTCTCTGTTCGTTTGCCGCTGGGGGCTGGACTCGAGTGGTTCTGTAAAACTTTCCATCTGAGGCCCGTATAACAGTATGCGGGTCGCTCGGATGGTCAGAGGTCGGATCAGCGGATCGAGCTTGCCAAGCTCGTGCGACCCTAGACTTCTTTGCTATAGTGCGTAAGGGCACATAGTAGGAAGAGTCTATGTGATGCTGGAGAGAGTCAGACATATCTTCTTGGGAGCACAAGAGATCAGGACCATAGGCGAGGCGGTCGAAGACAGAGCCACGTGGAGTAGACGCCATGCGGCTGGCCTCAATAATCTTCATGTGGCTGGATGATCTGTCCGCATAGGCTTTCTTCATGCGGTTGGGAGTCTCATCCGCATGAGTTTTCTTCATGCGGCTGGATGATCTGGCCGCATAGAGCTCCTTCATACGGCTGGCAATTTCAGCTGCATGAGCATCCTGTATGCATTTGGCAGACTTGGCCACATGAGTGTTCGGCTTCTTCTTGGGGCGCATAGAATCACTCTGTCCCTGCAAGTCCAGTATCGTAGTGCTTTCCTCTGTCAGACTTGGGGACAGCAGAGTCCTCTATGGCTTGAAGTGGAGCCGTATGAGAGTTGTCTTCGCCGTCTTGGGCAGCAGAGAGTACTCCGTCCAGAGCATGGGGAGGAGCAAATAATTTTGGCCTCCACTCGCTGCGAGCTTTCTTTGTGCGGGTTCGCTTCTGGACCGGGCCAACGCTTCCCTCAGAGAGCATTTCATCAAACGCCTGTTGGTCGAAGCGGACGACCATCTTCTGTTGCATGGAGCCAAGTTTGGCTGTATCCGATTGCGTCACCAACTCCTCGGCCGTGGAGAAGTTTGTCCCCAGCAGAGTCGCCATCGTGTTTGCCATGAAATATAAAAGAACAGAACAATTATCGGAGGACTGGACTTTTACTTCACAATACAAACTTGCTTGTACAAAGAAAGCCTAGGGACGAAAACCTAGGTACAGCAATCTAAGTAAAATTGTTTATTTTAGATTCTGGGGGGGTGACGGTAGAGGCTCGGGAAAGCGACGGCAGCTCTGCCTTACTCCTTAGACGATCGGGTGCAGCCTTGGCTCTGTAGAAGAACTGCTTGGCGTTGATGAAGAAATGCTCTCTTTTCAGGCTCTGTATATTCTCTCTCTGGCTCTCTATGTCTTTCTCTGTATATGTCGCTCTGTATATATCTCTCTCTGTGTATGTGTGTGAATCTCCTTGCAAGGGAATGGCACCTTGCTATTTATAAGAGTGGAGGGCTTCATTAGAGTTTGCAATGATTGCCCATTCTTAAAAGTCGGCGGCTAAGGATCATTGGATCTGGGCCGTTCATCTTGAATATACGAGATTTGAGCAATAAATATGATTAAATCAAATCTTTTATGGGTAATTAATGATGATTGACATAAATCCTCCTGATTTGTCATGCCAACCTCGGATTTCTCGATACGTGTCATTAATTTGCTTGTTTGCAAATGATTCGATTTGATCCCAATATTTTATTAGGATTTGTTCAGGGATTTTGATCAATTTGATGCCACGTGCCCTACTATCATGCCACGTGTCTTAACCACAAGCCACTGCAGAAATCTGAGCCGCAGAAAAGTTGCTTCTCATTGGGCCGCATAAGGCTGGCCACGTGTCAAGGCTGCTTGAGAGTGGCCCCCTGAACATTTGAACCGCATGGTGATGATCTGAGCCGCATGAGTGTGGATGACCGCATGATAAGTGCCTTCTTCGTGAACCGCATGAAGATAGTCTTCGTGAGCTGCATGGGGATAGTCTTCGTGAGCCGCATGGGGCTAGTCTTCGTGAGCCGCATGGGGCTGCTTCGGCCTGAGCCGCATGGGGTGGTCTCTACTTGAGCCACATGCGACTGTCCACGTGTCAAGGCCACATGACAGTTTCTGGATCTCGGGGGATCGTGTCAGAGATTTTCTTCGTTTCCCTAGGAGTCTGTCATTATTAGGGAGTCATAATGGTATCTTTGTGTCAGAACTGTCACCTTGTCATAGCTGTCAGCCGTCAAGGCATTTAATATAGTAAAGGACAAACGGAAGAGCTGTTTGTAGGCCACGTGACTCCTCTTTGAGCCGCATAGAACTTGTTTGAGCCGCATAGACACTCGACCCGCATGGATACTTGAGCAGCATGAACTCTCTGAGCCGCATGGATCTTTCTTTATTCTTTTCCATGCTTCTACAACTAGGTTCAGAGATACTTCCACTTATATGCCACAACATTCGGTCTACTCAAAGGCTTGAAAAGGGGATAAAAGTGAACGTTCCTGCTCACAATTTACGTCATGTGATTAATCACAAACACAAAGTGAAGGGAACAACTGCAGATACTACACATGGGATACCCTCTATTGGGCACACATGTGCCAGTTTCAATGACTTCAGTCCACCACATTCACTCGACAGTGTTTCGGCAAACGAATACGATCTGACGACGAGGAGGAGCCTCTTTTCGCCTTGTGCCATGCTACGAGGAGTTCCTCGCTGGGCAAATAGAACTTCCATCCTTCGGTAAGCATGTCGAAGAACCGACTCAAGAGCAGCAAGTTGGCTGTGCCCAATATCGGGGTATTCCAGAGCACCCAATCTAAATCCAAACTCTTGGTCGAAGCCTCAAAAGCTGTAGGTAGCCAGTGCCCGTACCTGCTGCTGCCCTAGTCTGGTATACCGACCTTCAGTACATCCAAGATGCAGGGGGTAGTTAATTCCCGGTACTACACAACAACCCTACGTTCTAGAGGGACAATGATTCCCACAGAACTAAAGAAAAAATGCTGGGGGTATCCATCCCCAGTATGCTTCTGAAGCTTCAGGGACCGAGGATGATCGAAATACTGATATCTACGGCTACTCGCAAATGATTGCTTATACTGCGGATATCGAAGCATGGGAGTTAGGTACAAAAAGTGAGCGATCAACTCGTACTCGTGTTATGCTGTCACACATGGTAAGTGACGAACGGAGATCCCAGGATACTCGGTGCTTCGAAATGCTTGAGGAAATGATGCACACCATGAATGCTAGCCTGGCGCTCTTAACAAAGACGGTTGCCGAGTTGAAGGCGACCCAAACCTCGTCACAACCGTAGGTTCCGACGTTGAAACCAAGGAACAATAGAGAATTCATTGCCCCTAATCACCCGACTACAAGTCATTATGTGGTGCTATCGTTCGCGGCCAGTAATCATATCCTGCCGCAGCGTCTATGCTAGCAACATCGAAAGAAGTTCTCGAAGCCATCCGAGATCTCCGAGCAAGAGCTGACGTATAAGGCAAATAAGAATCTCGACGGAAGCTGGGGCTTAGTCGATCTTTTCCAGGTGAATGTAATAAGGTGGTATATCCTCCAAAGTACAAACCTCTGACCATCATTCATTTCGACGGGAGAGGATCTCTCTGTCAAAATCTGAATTATTTCGACACCATGATGGAGCACTTACCGAAAGATGACTCTCTCCTCGCAAATCTGTTCGTCGACGCCTTGAAGGGAGTCGCCTACGAATGGTTTTGTAGTTTTCCAGACAATTGTATGTCGACCTTCCACGACCTTCAACATCTATTCCTATCTTGATTCTATGAGACAAGAATGGACATGACAATGTCTATTTTGCTGGACACTACTTAGCAGGATAAGAAGTCTGCTTGGAACTACATAGAATAGTTCCGGCAAGCTGCACTAAGACTACCGCCCAGTGTTCCTAAATCAGTCTTAATGGACACCTGTTGGAAAGGCTTATTACCTATGATAAAACTCTGGACTGGGTCCTCCAGTCACACAGACTGGGCTGCGTTCAATATAAACGCCGAGGACGTCGAAAGGAAAGCTAAGGAGGCTCATTTCTTGAGAATGAGCTTTCCTAATGAGAAAGGCAGAAGGTCTATCGGGGCTTTGATCAATAATGATCGGGAGTCCAAAGCAAAGCAGGTTATGACCGCAAGCCTTAGTCGGGGTGCAACTCCTGCTCAGGAGCCTGAAAGACCCTCAATACAAAAGGGAAACTATTCTTTCAAAGACGAAGACACGCTGCAACTACTCAATGTACTCCTCGAGGGTGAAAAGCTCAAACTTTCCCCTCTCAGGCATCTTGACGAGGTAGATAAGGTGGATGATCCTAAATATTGTCATTATCATTGATACGTCCACTACGCGACTCGGGATTGCTATATCCTGAAGAACCACATACAGAGTAGTCGACGCCAATGTCCTTTCGTTGGACTTAAAGAAAAGGTGGTCTCTGCCAACATGGTGACTTACTAATTTGGGCAATTTCTCATCGATGGAGGCGTAAGATGGGTTATCCCCATCCTAAAAACAACTATGGAAGTCGTCAACCTCCCAACTGCTCAAACATCAGGGCTAGTATCTGTCAAAATACCTCGAAGAGAGGTAATATGGGTACACCCTGACCTTACTGACGATCTGACCCGACCTGTCATACGACCTACCGGCAAGGTCAAAGGAAAGAAAGTCAAAACTTGCAATATGATCTCCTCTACACCCGATGAAGAGAGGGTGGAAGCAACCGGGATTAGTTTAGATTACTCATGTAACTATAACCAAGCCCTTGGAAAAGAGACATCACCGGCTTCGACATTCGCAAATCCCAGCTCATCCTAACCTGGCTCATCCCAACAGCCATCAACGGATAACCATAAACAGAAAGAGGGGTGCTTTGACAAACCCCTCAGAAAAGTAAATGTAGTAGGGCTCGATAGGCCCTATAACTTTGACATCCTGGCTCAACTAGCCAACACTCCGGCCAGGCTTTTATTATTCAAGCTCTTTTGTCTCTCTAAGAAGACTCGAGATCCTCTCAACAAGGTGTTGCTGTACACTGAGTCCTACTTGGGACAAATACAGCAGCCAGAAGAAGATCCCGCTGCGTGTCCTCTGTTCGCGATGTAATGGAGACCATGCCATGTATCACATTCTCACAACAGGACATGCTGTTGAAGAACAATAGGAACGCCCGATCCATGTATTATACATGATACGTCGGTGATGTCAAGTTCAATCACATGCACATTGACCCTGGGTCGTCGATGAGCGTCATTCTCCACCGCATATTGCATACTCTAGGGATCCCGATACATTGACTGTCTCCAACCTAAACCATGATTAGTGGTTTCAATAATGGCAAAAACTGCCCAAAAGGGAAGATCCGCTTGAAAATTTAGATTGGCAATTTGCAGACGAAGACAACCTGCTATGTCATTGACGCGAACTCTTGCTATAACGTTCTACTAGGTAGGCCATGGATACGTACGCACATAATCGTGTCGTCCAACCTACACCAACCCTTCAAGTATGTCAGTAGTGACGGTGTAGTAATGACTGAGTTCGCAGACATCGATCCCTTCAAAGGGGTTGAAGTCTACTATATGGAATCTCGTCTATTCCGAAAAAACCATAAAATAGACTCAGGTGAGGATGCTGATGATGAGACGGAAGCTCAGACTTCCTTCAAAGGGCCTATCAAAGTGAAGCTAAAAGAACGTCTCACAACACTGACGGCCAAGCCTTCGACAAAGGCCCCAACTCCGTTGGTGGTTCGGTTGAAAGGAAAGCTGCCAACAAGGGAAAATTCATCGGCAAAACCCTTATAGTGAAGTTGCACAGTCCGTCTCCTCCCTCTTTAATTCCATTAGCCATAAATGCTGGGGGTAGCAATTTGAAGGACATTGTTGTACCTCATTTTCTCACATTTGTGATTGTGTAGTCCCGGAAGACGATTTGTCCTATTTCATCAATAAAGGGATGCCTTCAAATTACTTTTCTTCTCTCGCTGTATATTCTTTTGAGCAAGATCTAAGGTTGTCACTGCAAACACAAATTGCATCCGCTTACTCTGTGAGCCTAGTACTTTCGATACATAATGCGTATTTTATAGTACCAGCCAGAAGGAAGGGAGAGAAGCCTATTACCTTCAGTCGAGTGGAAGGCGCTCGGACCCATATCCCGCGTGAGTCAGAATATGAAACCGGTATGGTGCAGACTCACCATTACACTCCTCAAGCCCGATGCATCATCCAGAAAATGGGGTATAACCTAAACAGTAATATGGGCCTTAACTATGGTAAGGGACGATACTTGCCAATCAAGATCAACGTCCCCAAGGGTGATCTGATCAATATTACCACAAGACCCGTTGTGGTCTAGGGTACATCTTATCCAAGCCTCCTGAAATTTCATAATCCAAGAAGGAAATATACTTGTATTCTTCAAATTCCTCCTATGACTCTGACGTCAGCATCGGGGAAGCATTCTGAAAAATGTTATCAGTGAATATGACATCCGTAGACCAGGACGAAAAAGATGATGACCGATTCTTCGAGCCCTTCAAAGTCGAATCTTGGGCTCAATAACTAAATTCTCAGTAGGAGAAATGCTTCGAACAGCGCGAGCCTTCCATCGAAGATGAGGTTGTACATGTCAATCTAGGAAGCGACTCTTCTCCTAAGCTGATCTTCATTAGCAAAAGCTTAAAGGGAGAAGGCAGCGAATCTCTCATCGAGCTCATAAAAGAATACATAGATGTCTTCGCCTGAAGCTATGAAGATATGTCAGGCCTGGATCCAAACATCGCCGTACACAAATTAAATATTTTACCTAATGCTAAGCCGGTGAGGCAACAACAACGACGATTTTTCCCGGATGTCATAAATGTTATTGAAGCAGAGGTGAACAAACTCATAGCAAGCGACTTTATCCATGAAGAACAACATCCTGATTTGGTAGCCAATATTGTTCCAATTGTCAAGAAGAACGAAAAGATCCGAGTCTGTATAGATTTCTGCGACTTGAATGCCGCTTGCCCAAAGGATGAATTCCCGTTGCCTATCACCGGCGTGATGGTAGACAACACCTATGGGTTCGAGCGTATGTCTTTCATGGATGGTTACTCAGGTTATAAATAAATCAAATTTTTTGCAAAAGATGAGAGGCATTGTCATTCCGGACTCCAATCGGTGTATTTTGCTACACCGTGATGCCTTTCGGTTTGAAAAATATAGGTGCTATATACCAGTAGGTTATGAGTAAAATATTCCGTAAGCACTTGTGTAAGATCGTCGAATATTACGTTGATGACATCGCTGTCAAAAGTCATTTTCACAGTGATTACCTTCATGACTTAAGAACCGTCTTCTACTTAATGAGGGTGCACCAATTAAAGATGAATCCGTTCAAGTCTTTCCTAGGGGTGTCCAGCGGCAAGTTCTTAGGATTTATCATCACTTCAAAAGGGATCCACGTCGATCCCGAGAAAACAAAAGCTATCATTGAGATGCAACCGCCAAAGAACCTTCGTGAACTTCGCGGTCTTCAAGGGCGCTTAGAGTACATTCGAAGGTTTATCTCTAACCTCTCGGGTCGCTGCAAGCCCTTTACTGAAATAATGAAGAAAGGAGTATCTTACGTCTGGAACGAAGAGTGCCAAAGAGCCATAACCCTCCAGTTTTAGTAGCCCCAGTCATGGAAAAACCCTTTCTACTTTACGTCCGAGCCATGGACTATTCTTACGGCGCTTTGTTATCCCATAACAGTGATGCAGGCTACAAATAAGCTATCTAATATCTCATTCGACAGCTAGTGGGAGCCAAACATAGATATACTCCTATGGAAAAAGAATGTCTTGCCCTAGTTTTCGCTATCCAGAAAATCCGTCATTACGTAGTGGGACAAACAATTCATGTTATCTCCAGGGTCAATCCCCTCAGGGTCCTCATGACCAAACTGGGAGCACTAAATTCATGCCTTGCTACATAGGCGATACTATTGTCACCTTATGATATGGTGTTTGTTCCATAAAAAGCGGTCAAATGCCAAGCATTAGCTGACTTCCTGGCTGCTCATCCGGTAGCTGAAAACTCAATGCTTTATGAGGACATTCCAGACGAAGTAGTAGAGGCCCGTGTCATGATGGAAGAGCCGGTTTGGCAACTGTTCTTTGACGGTACTTCAAGGACAGGTCCCAAAGGTGATATCGTAGGAGCAGTAGGAGCAGTATTAATCGCTCCTGACGACTTGGTCATCCAACGAGCATATTCACTCATGGAACCATATTCCAATAATGTAGCCGAGTATAATGCTCTCATCATAGGGCTCCGGCTAGCCAAAGAGTTAGGGGTCGATTTCCTAGAAGCCTACGATGACTCTCAATTGATAGTCAACTAGGTTTAAGGACAATACGAGGTTCAGCATAAAAACTCGATCCCGTACCACCAGGCGGCGATCTTGGTGATCTCTACCTTTATGGGATTTTTTATAGAATACGTCCCAAGATTGCAAAACCTGGAAGCTGACCCCCAGGCTGCTCTTGCAGCCTCATTAGCAGCACCCGCCGGAACCCAGCAAATGATCAGAGTAATCGGTCAAGAGCTGGTATCTCCTAAGAATAACTTATGCATGCAAGCTTACTATTCTACGGAGGTGGATAAGGATGTTCGAGATTGGCGGTCCCCCATTATAGATTTTGCGGTTTACGAAATCCTACCAGACAACGCCAAGGAAGCAGCCTCCATTAGAAGACGCTCTTTTTGATTCAATTGCGACGTTCAAACTACAACGTTGTATCGTCGTTCCTTTAACAGACTCTTACTCTAGTGTTTATCGGGTACATAAGCCAAGGAAGCACTTCGTGAAGCTCACGACGGCACTTGCAGAGCCCACAAACCAGGTCCTAATTTCAGGATTGACTCAGACGCATGAGCTATTACTGGCCCACGATGATAGCAGACGCATTGGCATACGCTATGAACTGCCGAATGTGCCAAATCTATAGGGACTTCATTCACCAACCGTCAGAATTCTTACACCCGACAGTTGTATCCTGGCCCATAGAAGCATAGGAAATGGATATCATCGACACAATCTTCCCGCCATCATTAAAAGGACACCGGTTCATTTTGGCAATAACTGACTACTTTTCCAAATGGGCGAAAGCAGTACCGATTATGTAAACCCTCTAAATTTCTACTACCATTTTTTTTAAAAGTAAAATTTGTATTTAATAGTATTTAAATTGTACTTCGTATTTGTACGGCATGTGCAAGTTCGAGTTCTCGTAATTGTACAACGCGTACGAATTAGCTTTTTTTGTATTTGCTCATCGAGTACGAATATGTGCGTGGTACATATTTTATAAAAATATTTTATTATGGATTTCATTTATATAGGAAAAGTATAGGTTCAAATTTTGTAAGGTAAATAATTTATTTATTTGTTTACATCATCTTCTGTATTGATTTAATATAAAAGGGCTATTTACTTTTATATAATTAATAATTTCAAAAACAATGTTTTACATAAATATTCTTTTACATACTAGATACATGACTTTAAATTCATGAAAATAATTGTATTTTTGAAATTAATTTAATGCTATTATGTATTATTTCGAAAAAGATATTTAAAACCTTGTTTGAGTTAAGATTTAATAAATCATGATAATTTAAAGTGAAACAGATTTTTTTTAAATCGATTCTTTTAAATTAAAGGAAGGCATTATGTAGTTTAAATAAGATTAGATTTTATTGAGTCGCTTTTAATTGAGCTTAAATTTTATAACGAAATTATCTATTGGGATTTAAATACACCCTAATCCATATCTAGCAAGAAGTCCTCAACCCTATATATAGGGGAGCTCCCCATTGATTATACCATCCATTATCTCCACAAATAATTACCAACCACTCGTGCATCTTGTCCGTGTATGTGTCCCACTCTTATTCCATATTTACAACTACAGTATCCACCCCCACAGTGTCGATAACCCTGACACAATAAATCAAATCCTATCCTACTGCCATCCCAGGCCGCCGACCGCAGACCCAGCCAATCTATCCCCACTCCGCCATCATCAACCCGAACTCCACTATACATCGCTGTTATCTAGGCCAATCGCCTCCACCACTGTCCCGGCTTCCTGCTCCGACCATGTAACGCCCCAGTCCCAAAATAGAAGGACTAGAAACGTATTATGCCAGCTGTATACATACGAGTAAATGAAAGGCACGTAGGTATACATAAGCTGTAAATGTTGAAAGCCAAGACACTAAATCTCATCCACGAAGATAAATAATGATATAAAAGCAACTTTGAGTTTGTTATGTATAAAATCGTTGGGCGGAGACAAATCTACTACCAACTAATTTAAAAAGGGAAGAAATATACAAAGAAAGTGATTTGGTCGAGCGAAGGGGATGTCAATCCAAAAGCAATATCTCGAAAGAATAGAGCGTAAGTCATGGCCTTAGCTAGAGCACCAGCGAGAAGTCACAAAATAGGCGGCACGGCGAGGGAGGTGGCGCATCGGGCGGTGCGTCACCAGTAGGAGGCGACGCTCGGTGATTGAAGCTTCGGATCTGGTGGAAAGTGAGGAGCTGCGACCGGATCTGGTGACCGTGGTGTTGGATCCGATCACGGCTGAGTGATGCTCCTCCATCGCGAGGTCCATCGTGTCGGCAGGGAGTCATCGACTGAATCTTGGTAAGGTCAACTACGACGACCGTACGGTCTCGTCAGTGGCTCAGGTATGTAGTGGAGTATGATTTGGTATTTGTATATGGTGGTGGTGACGATTAATTGTTTAGCCGGGGTGATTGTGGTGGCCGAAACGGGGAGAGGTGGTGGTTGTGCTGGATTTAGGGAAGAAGGCTGGCAGATTCCGGCGATGGCTATGGTGGTGATGGTGGCAGCGGTGCTGCGGCAGGAGTGAGGTGGCTGGTTTGCTTGGTTGTGGCGAGGGTGTCGGAGCACGGAATGGTCTGTGCCAGGGCCAAAAATTTGATGGTCGTGAAGTTGGTGTTGGCGACGGATCGGGATGGGGCTAAATGTTAGGAGAGGTCAGGGCTGTTGGTTGTCGGAAGATGGCAACGTGGGTGGTGGCAATGTGGTATTGGAACGGATGATACGACAGGGAGATGGTAGTGTTAGGTTTAGTATTTGTTGACGTCGGGGTGTGTCCGACACGAAAAGGATTGTATTTGTACAATTGGAATAAGATATTGGACACGAACACGATGCACAACTCTTTTGGGTGGAGAGAACTTTTATGGAATAATTTTGTGAATGAAAAGCTTATGGAGGCTTCCCTATATAGGGTTGAGGAATCCTTGGTAGATAAGGATTAGGACTTGTTTAAACCCGAATAGATAATCATTTTTAAATTTAAATCAATTTAAAAGTAACTCAATAAAATCCCAATCTAGATTTCAAACAAGTTAAAACTTTATCTTTATAAAATTAAATCTCAATTTAAATTTATCATGATAATTTAAACATTTAAATCAACAAATTCCAAACTATCTCTTTATAAATAATAAAAATATAATAATACTTAATTTTGAAAATTAGAAATATATGTAAATTTAAGTTCATATACTCACCCGCAAAAAGAATATTTACGTAAAACATACTTTTCTGAACATACTTAATTTTGAAAATAAAATAAAATAGCCTTTTGTAATAATTAAAATGACATTTTGGAAATTTTAACACGACGCATTTTTATCTTTATGTAGGTAAAATAACTTATTTATCACATATTATTTTGAGCCAATACTTCTTCTATATATAAATAAAATATTTTATAAAAAATGTACCTCGCACATATTCGCACTTGATGAGCGATTACAAAAAAAATCCATATTCACATCCGACGTACAAATACGAAAAACAAATTTAATCCCAAATTTATTTTTTAAAAAAATTGTAGTAAAATTTAGGGGTTTTACATCCTATCCAACTTATAAGAATTTTGTCCTCGAAATTTTGGAATAATTAGGATATATAGGGTTGAAGAGGTAGGAAGGGTCGAGAAGTTAGAATGAGTTGACAATAGGAATTCACGACTAAATCATGGAGCGAGAGCTTCGAAGCAGAATTTAATGAAACATCAATTTAGATATTAGATCAATGGACGTAGTTTAGCAGATGATTCTATGCATGACCACCCTCTCTGTCTAATTTGATTATACAACCATCAATCCTAGAATGGATTAAATCTCGAAGATTGTTAATAACTTTCTCTATTATCTCCTAAGATTACGAGCTCCATATTTGAATCGTGTTTAATATCGTCACGGTCTTTCGAATCCTCACTATCGTCTTTATTGACAATAAGTCTTCAAGGTTTTTGTCTTCTCAAGATTCAAATTCCATAAACTTGAATTTCCATAAACACACTTAGATGTCAATATATCTATAAATGTGATATCTTATAACAGAATGCCGAAGTTTAGAAGTTTCGAATTCAGTAATCTCTAACATATATTTATATCTATAAATATTTTTCCTCCAACAAAATTTTCATCTTTCGATATTTTCTTGAAATAAGCCAGTCATTCTTCAATTAATTTAGTTGAAGATCAATTCAAAGTTGCATCGATATGAAATCATAAATCTTTGATAAGTCCAAACTTTTCATGCAATAAATCTCTAATACTCTTCTTCCTACATATTTTCTCTCGAGTTAGTTTCCTTTTGCATAATTACCTTAAAAAATTTAGATAAAAATTTCTTCACTCAATTTAGTCGAAAGTAAAATTTATCTTACCTTATTATGATCTTTACCATCATCACATAGTTAAATTCTTAATTATTAAGGGTTTAAGAGGTTTCTCTCTTCTTGAATTCTTCAAACACTCTATTTATCATCTCATAAAGTAAAGAACCAATTTGTCGAACAAGAATCTACTCTCCTTTGATCATAAAATATACTCTGCCTCATAGGTTTTACCGTAAGTTTTCACTCATGCATACTCAATCATCTTATTCAACTTTACCGTTACCTTTCTCTAGGGATTTTCTAATCTAACCTCTTTCCAACCAAGGGATGTCATGATCAAATTCATCTTTGAACAAGGAAATCATAAAATGAAGAAAATTACATAAACCATGGAGGAATCAAGGTGAAATATGAGTGAAGCAATTTAATCGAAAAGAAGAAAAGTAAGGTTTGCTAATATTGCATGGAGAGTAGAAGGTGTTATGCGTTAGTAAATCAAGATAAGGCATGAAAATAAAATGACAAAGGTTAAGCAATCAAGTTAACACACAAATTTATGCATAATAAGGAGTTAAGTAGATCACAATCATATATCGGATCGAAAGACTTGAGTCAAAATTTGATCTCTAACCGAAGTCAGAAAGGACCATATATTACTGTAGGGTTTATAGCTAGACATTTTGACTCAAAAGTCACATCATAAAAATAGAGTACAAGGGAGCGTGTTTTAGTGGGACATGATATACCTACATGAAGGTGGGCGCGTCTAGGTCTTGCATGTAAAATTGGTTGGAAGGTAACAGCTGGTCTCGTGCTCCAATTATCGATGTCACGGTCAAGGACAACAAATGATCTATATGGTAAGTGAGAGTTCATGAGGCTCTAAATAATGCTCAAATAAAAGGATCAAGTTAAAGCACGAAATAAAGATAATTAAGGAAATCTCGTAGATCAAGCTAAACTAAGTTAAAGCCATAGTTTCTAGAGAGAATGTAGTCTCATAGATAAAGGTATGGTCAAGGGAATGATTCTAATCATTCTATGTTTCAAACAATTAGATGGTCACGACAAAAGATCTAGATTCTAGGGAAGGTCGAGTAAGTCAAGATAAAGATATAGTTATACAGTTTGGTCGATGACTAACTATTCTTGTGTATATGCAATATCATAATCATAGGTGGTATGGCAACTTAATATGGAGCAATTCATCTCATTAGGGTGACCTAGCTTGCTTCTTGGTTTCCTACCAACATAACATCTAATATAAAATTTCAAGTTCCTCAAAAGTTTCTAAATAAGATTCTCAATATACTCCACCAAAATTCTTAATCATCTTAGGCAGTAAAGTTTAACCAAAATTTAAATCTCTAATCAATCTCAAAATAACCCTTGTATATCGTAAATCAAATATACATTTTTTTCAAATCTTGAACTCAACATTTAAATTAGTTTATCAGCCGAATTTCATACTACAAAGTGCAACATTTAAATAACTCCTGAATCAATTCTACATCCTTCACAAAATGTATATATCTATCTTCCAATAAGTTGCAGCTACTATTCAAAGTATATATATTTTCTCACCAAAATTTAAATACCCATAATCAAGGTTTTTAAACTCGAAATCTAAATAACTTTATAATCATAGATCCTAGGACACAATTTGAAATTTGAATTTATTTTCCTTCAAGTTGATTTCATAACCTCTAAAACCTTTTAAACTAAAATTTTACTATCATCTCTTCAAACTCGAAACTTAATAAACTTATAAATCGTACATCGTACGACCTTTTCACTAAACTTCCATATTCCCTACTTGTCTACAAAATCATAATTTATAATTTAAAACTCTTTAATAAATCTTGAGATAAACTTTAGCATATTACAATCCAAACTTAAACTTAACCGTAAATTATGCGTCCAAATTTAAAACCCTTAAGATATTTCTCAAGTCAATTTCATAACCCAATAATTTATAACTATTTCAAAATTTCAAAAATCATAAATCAAAATTTATTTTCTCAATCCTTCATAGAATCTATCAATCCTTTAGTAGTATCAAAGATAAAATTTACCTCCATCTCTACTACCCAACTTAGAATTAATCTAATCCTTATGAACATACTTTTAGGGAAAATATCTTTATAACTCAAATAAGGCACCAATGCATATTAATTGTCAATGTAATCTTTCTAGCCATGTGTTTGACCTATGAGCATATAATAGTGTAGTTATTTTCCTAGCTGTCACTAAGCATGAAAAATAAGAATTCACGATAGAAAGAGTTCAAGCAGGATGTAAACCAAGGATGGTAATGAGAGTTCGAAACTTGAAGCAAGGAAGGAGGTAAAGCTTGTGGATGAGATCCTAAACTCTATTCCTATATGCAGGTTCACATCGGTACAGTCACATAACCAAAGTGATAAAATCGACCTGCATGGGCCACCACAAAAACATGTAACGCCCCAGTCCCAAAATAGAAGGACTAGAAACGTATCATGCTAGCTGTATACATACAAGTAAATAAAAGGCTCGTAGGTATACATAAGCTGTAAATATAGAAAGCCAAGACACTAAATCTCATCCACGAAGATAAATAATGATATAAAAGCAACTTTGAGTTTGTCATGTATACAATCGTTAGGCGAAGAAAAATCTACTACCAACTAATTTAAATAGGGTTGAAATATACAAAGAAAGTGATTTGGTCGAGCGAAGGGGATGTCGATCTAAAAGCAACATCTCGACGGAATAGAGCGCAAGTCATGGCCTTAGCTAGAACACCTGCCAGAATTCATAAAACACACCTGGAGAAATCATCAGGTCCTCAGAGGGACGTAACAAGACACATAATATCATGTCATAAACAGAATATAAATAGCTCAATAGAAAAGTACATAAACCTAAACAGATAAGGTCCCTAACCATTCTTTATGAAACCACGCACTTTTGGAGACAATGTTCTATGCAGGGCTTGTATGATAAGCCACGCAAATAAAAGAAGACTGGCAGCACGTAGTGCTCATACGAGACACTATCTGCCCTGGGACGCAAGTAGCGCTCATCTAAGTCACTATCAGCCCGAATGTGCATAAAAATAAAATGTAGCACCTACGCTAATAACTGTCTCCTCCCTCCCTATGATACTATACATGTGTCGTCTCTACGACACACAACATGAATCGTTTCCACGATACTGTTTTAGTCTTAATAACTGCTAGGTCTTCTATACAAATCTATTAGCAGTTATATCCTAACACACGGTCTGTACGCACCAATGATCAGTCAGTACGCAAGTCCGTATCTATATGCGACTCGCTACTTCGTGGCACACAAGTGTCGAGGCCAATGAATGCAACACACAAAGGGTGGTCCCTTAACTCTAGGCCAAAATGCAACAAGAAAACTAAAGTATAGTAATTTGCATCTACATACAGTTTTGAAAGAACAATTTTATATTTGCTAGAAATAAGTAAAAGCATGCATGACATTGAGTAATTAAATAAACAGTAAAGGCAAGGTGTCTTGCCTAGCATGACGCCTGGTATGGTGCGATGATCTGACATGTCCCAGGTTGTCTAACAGCTATGATTAATGTGAGTAGTCTGTGGTGACACGATGATCTGGCAAGGTCCAGACTAATCCAAATAACCAATGCAGATTTGTAGCAGTCCAAAGTCGCAAAAAGGGAATAGGGATGTTGGATTAGTCATGATTTGTGATGATAACAAAGAAAAAATCTCGCTAAGAGATTACATATAATATTTAGAAAATATTGTATAATACTTGAAAAATATATGTTATTAGTTAAAAATAATTTTAGGTATCTTCTTTAAAATCTAAAAATCATAATGGGCATAAACTCTAAATTTTGTCAAAAATAGGATTTTTAGGTAGACAACTATATTTTATTAGTCAAAAATAATTTTAGAAAAATACTTCAAACATATATATATATATATATATATATATATATATATATATATATATATATATTTTATATATATATATATATATATATATATATATATATATATATATATATATATATATATATATATATATATACTGGGATTTATTATATACTTAATAGTAATAATAATAGGTATTATTATTATAGTACGATAAAGCAACATAAGCAAAATAATAAACCAAAAATAAAAATAAAAGAAATAAAATAAAATAAATAATAAAATAACAAAGAAGCAAAATAGAAGACCCATGTCCCATTTATATCAACTTTGTGAAAAGAGAGAAAACAAAGGGAGAAGGAAAAAGGGAAGGAGTGAGGGAAAGGGGGTCTTACCGGAGGAGGACGTGGGCGTGGTGCTCAGGCGCCGGCAGCGCACCTGGGGAGGTGGCGGCGGCGCGGGGTACTCGCGCACGCGATCGGCTGAGGGCGAAGGAGGGAGGCGGCTCCTGTAAAACCCTTAAATTTTTACAATTTTTTTATTTTTAAATTTGGTACCGATTTAAAATTTTGTATTATACGTCGCGTAATCGTATTGTACGCTGCGCACGACGTTTTATTTTTCGTGATTGCTCGACGAGTGCGAATATGTGCGAGCGTACATATTTTTTTGAAAAACATTTTTCTTATTTTTTTTGTTTCAAAATAATATATGTAATATTTGATTTAGCTATCAAAATTTTCTAAATTGATAATTTTATTTATGAAAAGCCTTTTATTTAGAATAAATAATATTATTCTTGCATACATATATTTCATAAATATTTGCTAGTTTATTTTAAATAAAAATATAATTTTCTGAGATTTATTAATTTAATAATTTATTATTCAAAAAGATATTTAAAAATATTTATTATTTTCGAAATTATTATTATTGGTATTTTGAAAAATATATTTGGAAGTTATTGTGGCCATTTAAATCTTAATTTGATTTTTGGATTCATTTAAATAGTGAAATAATTGAAAAATTGATTTACCCCATTTGATTTTTAAAACTAAAATTTAACTTAATTTAAATTGAATATGTGTTTGGATTTGGATTTGATTGCTTTTAAATTAAACTACGAATTATCTATTTTGGGTTTAAACTATTTCCAGTTCTTATCCAATTGGGAATTCCCACATCCTATAAATAGGCAGGTACTCCTCCAATTCATTATTCATCCACCAAATTTCCACAACCCAACCCGTGCATCGTGTCGGTGTCCCCCTTCCCTTCCACTATTTTTATTTCTATTATAATTACATTTTTACCTTCTTCGTGTCCACATGTCGGACACAGCAACCCAGCCCATGTCGGACACCCCGACATAATCCAAGCCCTAATCATAAACCCAACCCTAAATCCCTAACCTAATCCTGTCGTCGCCCTCGCCCCATCGACGTTGTCTCCCCTCTTCTCCCCGTCTCCATCACCGTCAACACCAACACCAACCTAACGACCAACCCCCTGACAGTCAGCGCCACCCCACCATTGCTGCATCCACCAAAACAATCATCATTGCCGCAGCCACCAAAACAATCACCCCGGACCCTGGCCAACTCCGGCCAACCACCAGCCGCACCACCACCGACCCACCGTCGACAGCACCACCTCCGATCAAACCACCGTCACCACACACGTACAACCACCATAGGCCACCCAATCTGCCACCAACAAACAACAACAGATTAGAAGGAAACCCTACCTGGGTCGGCCGCCTCGACCGCGCGAGCTGGAGCCGACGCCGACCTAGCCCAGCCGTCCGCCGCCGTACGCGCCACCGCGCGTAGGACCGCTCCGCAGCCGCGCCTCTCGGCGAGCGGGCCGTACGAACCACCGCCGGATCTCCCGCTCCGCCCCCACTTCCTCCATCGAGCAGGCGGAAACCCCTCGCTCCCCTCTCGTAAACCCTCCGACTTCCGGCGACCGCCGGTAAGCCGCGACCAACCGCCGACGGATCCCTAGCCGACGTCCCCTTTTCTCCTTCCCCCGCTATCCTCTTCCTCCGCCGCATGCGTCGCCCCTAGCCGCCCGTCCTCCTCGGTCGCCCCAAATCTGGTCCGCCGTGCCGCACCATCGCGGGCAGCAGGTCCGGCGACCCCATCATCTTCGTCGCCGCGTGGAGCCTCTGACCTCCGCCGACGGTGAAATCCTCGGCCACCGCTCGAGCCCGACATCTCCGCCAGCACCGAACCCGCCGTCCTCTCTTTCCCTCTCCAACTCTCTCTCTCTCCCCGACTTTTTCTCCGCCCGCTCCCGCTTTCCTATCCCTCCCCTTCTTCGTTCTGGCTTCCTTTCTTTTCTTTTTTTTTCTTTCTTTTTTGTTTCCCTTTCTAAATTGGAACGAGAAATGGCTATGTTCTCTCGAGAACAGAGCAGCTAAAGCTTCTTGTCTTATAGTACTATCTATTTTATTATTTTTATTATTATTTTCTATTTTATTTTATTTATTTACTTTGGAAATCATATATTGTATTTATTATTTCTTACAGTTTCAGACTTTCAGTATAAGTATGTTATTAATATTTTTAATATTACTGAAACAATAACCCTTGATTTTTCTATTGTCATTACTTATATATATATATATATATATATATATATATATATATATATGTAAATACATATTTTTACTGTTATTAGTATTATTACTAATACTATTATTTTATTGTTATTGTGATTATTCTCATTAGCTATACTAAAATTTGTACCAATAATTACTTCTATCATATACTAAAATATCTACAATAAAATTTATGGTACTTGAATATGATTTTGACTTACAATTACTTTCAAATACCTAGAGGTTTTGCTTAAAGCAATTTTTGATATTTCACATGTTTTTATAAAATATTTTACTAAATTAATTACAGATTTTGGCTAAAATGATTTTTACGTGTAACTACTTATAAATATTTTGGGATGGTAACATATAGTTTTCTAGGGTTATAATTAAATATCTAAAAACATAAATTTATTTTTATCAATTTTTCCTTATTCTTTCGTCCGTAACTCAACCCCACTCTCCTATTCGATCGCCAATTCAAGCCTACCTTATGTTCACCCTAACCAATTTAACCGTCCTGGACCCAATAGAACTATCCGTGCCACCAGCAGAGGTCCCCTTGTATAGTTGTTACATCGAAGGTGCAGTTGTGCCACTTTGATCATCGCAGCACACCAGGCGTACTACCAGGCAAGGCAACTTGCCATTAGCTGTTTATTTATTTTAGCTCATATTTCATGCATTATTTATTTTCTTTATGCAAAATAAACTGTGATACATGGCTTAACCTGTTAGAACTTACTGTTCATTCATATTTCCTGCAATGTATTATTTTTTTCTTACACATTAAACCTAGATTTAAGGGACCACCTTGTGTGTTGCATTCATTGGCCTTGACACGTTGTAACACGAAGTTATGTGTCGCATGTAGAACACGGACGTACGTGATTGGCTGGCCACCAGTACGTACAAGCCGTGCGATAGGAATAACCGCTAATAGAGGTTGCATGCTAGTTTGACTTAGCGGTTATAGAGGTTTTGTGTTGTGGATACAACATAGTAGGCATTGTGCGGGGAGGACAATTCCTTAGCGTATGGGCTTCGATGCACTTTTCCTTTTGTAACCCGTGAGCTCCGCCGGAGACGCGGGTCAGATTACCCATGATTACTGACGGCCACTGATGATTCTACGGAACATCATGCTCTTACTGATGGGGCCTCTGGTGCCCAAAGGGGACTATGCCGATCCTATTTAGCCAGGGCCCATGAGTAGGAAGGATTGTTCTTAACTATATTGCACTTATACCGTTTAGGCACCTTTATCCGTTAGGTACGAGTACTTTTGGTTTGGGTACTTGTATCTGACCGTGGCTTGGAACAATAACTTGTCGCGGATTAGTTCGTCACATCTTGTCCTTGTTTGGTTGTAGGTGTGACTTACTACTTCGATGAGAAGGTATTGAACCTTGTTGGGGTCCGGATACCATATTGGATTCTTAGCATGGAAAGATACGTCACCGTGAATTAGTTTACCATCTCCTGTCCTTATTTAGTTGGGGGGATGGTACGCTCGTTCAGTAGGTGCGTATTGGACCATGTTATAATTCAATTGACTTATTTATTTGAGCAATATTTATTCAGTTTATATGGCATGATATTATGTGTCTTGTTACGTCCCTCTGAGGACCTGATTATCTCTCCAGGTGTGTGCTATTGTCTTTCGCAGGTGCTTTAGCTCTAGCCGTGATTGATATTTCGTCGATGATGATTGCACTTGGATCGTCTTCGCTTTGCTCGCCAAATTCATATCTTTTCTTATGTATTTTTCTTTTACTTGTTGGTAGTGGATTTGTCTCCGTCCAACATATTGTATCAAGACAAATTATTCTCATTATATGATATCTTTTATTCATTTATTTTGTGTAGATGAGATTAGTTGTGGTTCTACTGCATTTTACAGCTTATGTATTCATACGAGGTTTCCATATATTGGAGTGTACTTCGTATGTATACAACTGGCATGTCTACGTTCCTAATCCTACGTTTTTTGGGACTAGGGCGTTACATGTTTTTGTGGTGGCCCATGCAGGTCAAGATAAATTGTTTGGTTACGTTACCATACCAAGCAAGCCTGCGTATAGGATTAGAAGTCTAGGGTCTCATCCACATACTTGACTCTTTCCTAAATTTTATCTACCGTTTGACTCATCGACTGCATCTTGCTTGATTCCTTCTAACAAAATTCTTATCTTTCCTTCGTGCCTGCTAGAGATTGATCCTCCTAGTTAGATGTCCCAAACACCCTTAGCTTAATTCATTAAGTTGGATAGAATACCCCACACACCCTTGACCATTAAGGGAATACAATTGGTATTATCTATACCATAGAGACTAGAGGAAGTTAACCTATTTGGCAACCAAGCCTTGGTCAATAAAACCGTAGAATGATGTTATAGGAATAAACAAGTCCTAGATCCTTATGACTCTTAGACTATTCATATTTGTTTTTATTCATCTATTATCGTGCCTATATTTTTACTATCAAGACTAATGATGCTAATGTAGCCTAGTTTTGCAAGCTTATTCCTTAACGAGCTTGTTCAAGAAATATATTAATTGGGTCGCTCCCGCTAACATATTGTCTACTCAGAACCGGTGCATGATGGTCTGATCAACCGAGTGCACTTTGGTTCACTTTTATCTATCATTCTACGTGGATGGGGACATAGCTAAAATTGCCCTCTAGAATCCCATCCACAACTGCCTTGCCAATTCCTTCAAAATTTTTTGATCGCCTTTAAATCACGTATTCGTATTCGATAACGCCTCCTTCGAACTCTATATTGCTTTCGCCTTCACCTATTTTAGAAGGACGAAGGCGTTGTGCTAGAACTTCCTCTAGCCTTCCTATCGGCTATGGCCATTCTCACTCGATGTTGCTATATCTTCACCCTAAACTACTCGGCCCTATCAAGACTCTCTAATTGCTTAAATTTAAGCGAATCTATTTCGTTCTCTTAATCGTGACTCTCATTCATTACCCGTGACCATACCGTATTATTTTTCTATGGTCTAGGTCGCGATTTCTCACGACATAATTTTGTTAACGATCGTTCCTCATCGATACCCCCTTGTGTCTTCTCACCCCTACTAATTTTTAATTTCGAGGACGAAATTTTTTTAAGTCGGGTAGGATGTAAAACCCCTAAATTTTTACTATTTTTTATTATTAAATTTGGTACCGATTTAAAATTTTGTATTATACGTCGCGTAATCGTATTGTACGCCACGCACGACGTTTTATTTTTTCTAATTGCTCGACGAGTGCGAATATGTGCGAGCGTAAATATTTTTTTGAAAAACATTTTTCTTATTTTTTTTAAAAAATAATATATGTAATATTTGATTTAGCTATCAAAATTTTCTAAATTAATAATTTTATTTATGAAAAGCCTTTTATTTAGAATAAATAATATTATTCTTGTATACATATATTTCATAAATATCTGCTAGTTTATTTTAAATAAAAATATAATTTTTCGAGATTTATTAATTTAATAATTTATTATTCAAAATGATATTTAAAAATATTTATTATTTTTGAAATTATTATTATTGGTATTTAGAAAAATATATTTGGAAGTTATTGTGGCCATTTAAATCTTAATTTAATTTTTGGATTTATTTAAATAGTGAAATATTTGAAAAATTGATTTACCCCATTTGATTTTTAAAACTAAAATTTAACTTAATTTAAATTGAATATGTGTTTGGATTTGGATTTGATTGCTTTTAAATTAAACTACGAATTATCTATTTTGGGTTTAAACTATTCCCAATTCTTATCCAATTGGGAATTCTCACATCCTATAAATAGGCAGGTACTCCTCCAATTCATTATTCATCCACCAAATTTCCACAACCCAACCCGTACATCGTGTCGGTGTCCCCCTTCCCTTCCACTGTTTTTATTTCTATTACAATTACATTTTTACCTTCTTCGTGTCCACATGTCGGACACGATCTCGACACAGCAACCCAGCTCGTGTCGGACACCCCGATATAATCCAAGCCCTAATCATAAACCCAAACCTAAATCCCTAACCTAATCCAGTGGTCGCCCTCGCCCCATCGACGTCGTCTCCCCTCTTCTCTCCATCTCCATCGCCGTCAACACCAACACCAACCTAACGAGCAACGCCCTGGCAGTCAGCGCCACCCCACCATTGTCGCATCCACCAAAACAATCACCATTGCCGCAGCCACCAAAACAATCACCCCGGACCCTAGCCAACTCCGACCAACTCCTAGCCGTACCACCACCGACCCACCGTCGACAGCACCACCTCCGATCAAACCACCGTCACCACACACGCAGAACCACCACGGGCCACCCAATCTGCCACCAACAACCAACAACAGATTAGAAGGAAACCCTACCTGGGTCGGCCACCTCGACCGTGCGAGCTGGAGCCTACGCCGACCTAGCCCAGCCGTCCGCAGCCGTGCGGACCACCGCGCGCAGGACCGCTCCGCAGCCGTGCCTCTCCGCTAGCGGGCCGCACGAACCACCGTCGGATCTCCCGCTTCGCCCCCACTTCCTCCGCCGAGCAGACGGAAACCCCTCGCTCCCCTCTCGTAAACACTCCGACTTCCGGCGACCGCCGGTAAGCCGCGACCAACCGCCGACGGATCCGTAGCCGACGTCCCCTTTTCTCCTTCCCCCGCTCTCCTCTTCCTCCGTCGCATGCGTCGCCCCTAGCCGCCCGTCCTCCTCGGCCGCCCCAGATCTGGTCCGCCGTGCCGCACCACCGCGGGCAGCAGGTCCGGCGACCCCATCACCTTCGCTGCCCCGTGGAGCCCCTGACCTCCGCCGACGGTGAAATCCTCGGCCACCGCTCGAGCCCGACATCTCCGCCAACACCGAACCCTCCATCCTCTCTTTCCCTCTCCAACTCTCTCTCCCCGACTTTTTCTCCACTCGCTCCCGCTTCCCTATCCCTCTCCTTCTTCGTTCTGGCTTCCTTTTTTTTTCTTTTTTGTTTCCCTTTCTAAATTGGAACGAGAAATGGCTCTGTTCTCTCGAGAACAGAGCAGCTAAAGCTTCTTGTCCTGTAGTACTATCTATTTCATTATTTTTATTATTATTTTTTATTTTATTTATTTACTTTGGAAATCATATATTGTATTTATTATTCCTTACTGTTTCGTTTCAGACTTTCAGTATAAGTATGTTATTAATATTTTTAATATTACTGAAATAATAACCCTTGATTTTTCTAGTGTCATTACTTTTATATATATATATGTAAAAACAGATTTTTACTGTTATTAGTATTATTACTAATACTATTATTTTATTGTTATTGTGATTATTCTCATTAGCTATACTAAAATTTGTACCAATAATTACTTCTATCATATACTAAAATATCTACAATAAAATTTATGGTACTTGAATATGATTTTGACTTACAATTATTTTCAAAAACCTAGAGGTTTTGCTTAAAGCAATTTTTGATATTTCACATGTTTTTATAAAATATTTTACTAAATTAATTATAGATTTTGAGCTAAAATGATTTTTACGTGTAACTACTTATAAATATTTTGGGATGGTAACATATAGTTTTCTAGGGTTATAATTAAATATCTAAAAACATAAATTTATTTTTATCAATTTTTCCTTATTCTTCCATCCGTAACTCAACCTCTCTTTCCTATTCGATCGCCAATTAAAGCCTACCTTATGTCCACCATAACCAATTTTACCGTCCTGGACCCAATGGAACTATCCGTGCCACCAACAGAGGTCCCCTTGTATAGTTGTTACATCAAAGGCGCAGTTGTGCCACTTTGATCATCGCAGCACACCAGGCGTACTACCAGGCAAGACACCTTGCCATTAGCTGTTTATTAATTTTAGCTCATATTTCATGCATTATTATTTTTTTTATGCAAAATAAACTGTGATACATGGCTTAACCTGTTAGAACTTACTGTTCATTCATATTTCCTGCTATGTATTATTTTTTTTCTTACACATTAAACCTAGATTTAAGGGACCACCTTGTGTGTTGCATTCATTGGCCTTGACACGTTGTAACACGAAGTTGTGTGTCGCATGTAGAACACGGACGTGCGTGATTGGCTGGCCACCAGTACGTACAAGCCGTACGATAGGAATAACCGCTAATAGAGGTTGCATGCTAGTTTGACTTAGCGGTTACAGAGGTTTTGTGTTGTGGATACAACATAGTAGGCATTGGGCAGGGAGGACAATTCCTTAGCGTATGGACTTCGATGCACTTTCCCTTTTGTAACCCGTGAGCTCCGCCGGAGACGCGGGTCAGATTACCCATGATTACTGACGGCCACTGATGATTCTGCGGAACGTCATGCTCTTACTGATGGGGCCTCTGGTGCCCAAAGGGGACTATGCCGATCCTATTTAGCCACGGCCCATGCGTAGGAAGGATTGTTCTGAACTACATTTCACTTATACCGGTTAGGCA
The DNA here is from genome assembly GCA_029216955.1 of Iris pallida. Classification (NCBI taxonomy): domain Eukaryota; kingdom Viridiplantae; phylum Streptophyta; class Magnoliopsida; order Asparagales; family Iridaceae; genus Iris; species Iris pallida. Next base: position 5,838,812 of record JANAVB010016798.1, on the reverse strand, counting down.
TATTTATCCGTTAGGTACGAGTACTTTTGGTTTGGGTACTTGTATCTGACCGTGGCTTGGAACAATAACTTGTCGCGGATTAGTTCGTCACGTCTTGTCCTTGTTTGGTTGTAGGTTTGACTTACTACTTCGATGAGAAGGTATTGAACCTTGTTGGGGTCCGGATACCATATTGGATTCTTAGCATGGAAAGATATGTCACCGTGAATTAGTTTACCATCTCCTGTCCTTGTTTGGTTGGGGGGATGGTACGCTCGTTCAGTAGGTGCGTATTGGACCATGTTATAATTCAATTGACTTATTTATTTGAGCAATATTTATTCAGTTTATATGGCATGATATTATGTGTCTTGTTACGTCCCTCTGAGGACATGGTTATCTCTCCAGGTGTGTGCTATTGTCTTTCGCAGGTGCTTTAGCTCTAACCGTGATTGATATTTTATCGAGGATGATTGCACTTGGATCGTCTTTGCTTCGCTCGCCAAATTCATATCTTTTCTTATGTATTTTTCCTTTACTTGTTGGTAGTGGATTTGTCTCCGCCTAATATATTGTATCAAGACAAATCATTCTCATTATATGATATCTTTTATTCATTTATTTTGTGTGGATGAGATTAGTTATGGTTCTACTACATTTTACAGCTTATATATTCATACGAGGTTTACATATATTGGAGTGTACTTCGTATGTATACAGCTGGCATGTCTACGTTCCTAGTCCTACGTATTTTGGGACTGGGGCATTACAGCTCCGGTCGCGGGCTGGCGGAAGGAGCGCGGCCGCGGCTCGCGTTGGTGGCACGGAAACCGCTGGGGTCGCAGTCTATGCGGCACGGCGAGGGAGGTGACGCGTCGGGCAGTGCGTCACCGGAAGGAGGCGGTGCTCGGGGATCGGAGCAACGGATCTGGTGGAAAGTGAGGAGCGACAATCGGATCTGTTGACCGGGGTGTTGGATTCGGTAGCGGCTGAGTGATCCTCCTCCACCGCGAGATTCATCGTGTCGGCAGTGAGTCATCGACCGAATCTTGGTGGAGTCAACTACGGCGGCCGTTCGGTCTCGACCGGTGGCTCAGGTACGTGGTGGTGTTTGATTTGGTATTTATATATGGTGGTGGTGACGATTGATTGTTTGGCCGGGGTGATTGTGGTGGCCAGAACGGGAAGAGGTGGTGGTGTTGCTGGGTTTAGGGAAGAAGGTTGGCGGTGATGGTGGCATCGGTGCTGCAGCAGGAGCGAGGTGGATGGTTTGTTTGGTTGTGGCGAGGGTGTCGGAGCACAGGATGGTCTGTGCCAGGGCCTAAAATTTGATGGTCGGGAAGTCGGTGATGGCGACGGATCGGGATGGGGTCTAGATGTGTGAGAGGTCAGGGCTATTGGTTACCAGGAGATGACAGCACGGGTAGCGGCAAGGTAGTGTTGGAACGGATGATATGGCAGGGAGCTGGTAAGGTTTAGGATTTGTTGATGTCGGGGCGTGTCCGACACGAAAAGGAATTTATCTGTACAATTGGAATAAAATATTCAACACTGACACGATGCACGACCCTTATGGGTGGAGAGAACTTTTGTCGAATAATTTTGTGAATGAAAAGCTTATAGAGGCACCCCTATATATCGAGTTGAGGAATCCTTGGCAGATAAGGATTAGGACTTGTTTAAACCCGAATAGATAATCATTTTTAAATTTAAATCTATTTAAAAGTAACTCAATAAAATCCTAATCTAGATTTGAAACAAGTTAAAGCTTTATCTTTATAAAATTAAATCTCAATTTAAATTTATCATGACAATTTAAACATTTAAATCAACAAATTCCAAACTATCTCTTTATAAATAACAAAAATATGATAATACTTAATTTCAAAAATTAGAAATATATATAAATTTATGTTCATGTACTCGCCCGCAAAAAGAATATTTACGTAAAACATACTTTTCTGAATTACCAATAAAATAAAATAGCCTTTTGATAATAATTAAAATGACATTTTGGAAATTTCAACACGACGCATTTTATATCTTTATGTAGATAAAATAACTTATTTATCACATATTATTTCGAACCAATACTCCTTCTATATATAAAAAAAATGTTTTATAAAAATATGTACCTCACACATATTCGCACTCGACGAGCGACTACAAAAAAACCTATATTCGCATGCGGCGTACAAATACGAAAAACAAAATTAATCCCAAATATATTTTAAAAACAAATCGTATTAAAATTTAGGTGTTTTACGGACCAGTCTCCCTACCTCCACAGCATCCCGCTGCCATCGCCAACACCTAATCCATAACCTCCGCGCATCGCGGCCACCCGCTAAAAATCACCATCACACCCCAAAAACCAAACAAACACAACCACCGCGACCGACCATCTCCCAAAACCCCAAAACGAATTCACCTAATTAAACCAAAACCAACTACCTCCGCCATCCAGCTGGCGACAAACCACGACATCGTTCTTTCTCTGGCACATCACCTCTTTGACCAAGTCAGCACTCGCCACTCCGACAAGAACTGTACTCAACTTCACCGGAGCTCTAGCGTCGGTTCCTTACATGACCGCCAGCATCCTCCGCCCATGCGTCGGACTGTCTCGACACCGCCCCGCCTCCGTGCGTCGCGGTCGAGCCTCGCGTGTCCACCCGCACGTTACGGCAGTACTGGCCACCGCCAGCACCGTCATGGCGAGCTCCACCTCTCTGCCACTGTGCTTGGTTGTCATCGCCTCTCTCCTCATTCCTTCCGTCTCCTCCAGTCCTGCCGCTACTTCGCCTCGACTGCAACCACATCATCAGGCGACCTCGGCGCCGCCGTATCCCGCCGAGCTCCGCCAATGCGTGGCCGAATCCCCGCTGTAAGTTCTCTCTCCCATAAACTCCTTCATTTCTGCTGCCTCACTCTTCCTCCGCTCTTCCCCCTTCCATTCTTGCTTCTCCTCTCTCTCTATTTCATTTTAATGGATGATTGACTTTTATATATTTAATTATAATTATTATTTATTTATTTTGGAACATCAGGTGGGTTAATGGGCTTTAAGTAAATATTGGAAAAAAAAAAAATAAAATATATTTTTGAGCTCGGGTTGGACTTAACTATATATCAAATATTTAGGATAAGGAATTAAGGCTATATGTTTCAATTTTTTGGACTGAAATATTTTAAATGCTATTTTTCAAGTGAATATGCCTATCAAAATATATGTATTATTAATATTGAGATTATGATTATTTGTTATTATTGTCATTAGTAATTGTTATAGTTTTTCTTATATATAAAAAGTTTTAAATAATAATAATATCTATATATCTATAAGTATATTTAAGTAGACTTAAACATTTATGCTTGTAATATTTTAGTTTTGAAAATAACTAGTAATTGATTTTTATTGATAAGCATATTCTTCCAAATGGGTTTTAATATATAAGTATTTTTAAAGTAAGTTTATACAAAAAATACTTTTTATTACTGGGCTTGACCCTACATCTATCATAAATATAAATCTAAAGGTATATTTGATATACTAAATTATGATTTTCTAGAAATATCTATCTAAAGTATGTTGACTAAAGTAAATATATAAATATATATGTATATATAGTTTTTAAATATATATAAATATTTTCTATAGATGAGTATGAGTATTTTCTTCTTGAATTTTCATTGACTATCAAAGTTGATCATGACTAATTCCTACTCCTAATTCCTCGCGGCTTCAGACCTCTACCCATCAATCGTGGCTATTAGACAACTAGGACTTTTTATGGTCATCATACCACACCAGACGATCCTACCAGGCAAGTATACCTTGCTAATTTTCTGTCGTATTATTTATTTTTAGCATTTATTTACTTTGTTTCATATTTGTTAGTTTTATTTGTTATAAATTGTGCGTCCAAGCCATACTTGGGTGCAAGCGACTCTATTAGTTGTTTTTTGTTGTTTTACTTTATTTGATACATGTTGACTTAGTTTTAGCGGACTACCTTCTTGTTGTGGGATATTCTTATACCTCCCTTGGACATGACACTTCCACTACACGGTTTGAGACATTTTGCTAGGGGTACGACTTGCATATTAATTAGCCATCTCTATAGTCGTGTGTCGGATAGATGATCGTAACTGCTACGATTAAGGTATAGAGACCCGAGTAGTTACAAAATTGGGCTGGTCATGGATATGACCTGGTCAATGTGGGAATCTTGGGGGAGGACAGTCACTAGTGCGTATGGGAAGCCAAACAGGTAAACCATAGTTTTCGAAAGGAACTATGGCGTGATATATTTGCATATACCCTCTAACGTTTTAGATGTTACGGTCGGATACGTATGACTGGATGCCAGTTACGTACTTATAGCCTAAATACCACCCATGCACAATGAAAGTTGTCCTCTAAATTGCACATTAGACGGTTAGAATCCTCTTGCATAATTGTGTCTAGGTTAGTCTTTTGTATATTATTTTATTATTTTGACAGTTCATATTAGCATGTTCTTCTTGTATCTTGTTACGTCCCTCTGAGGACCTGGTGATTTCTTCAGGTGTGTTTGTGATTTTCGCAGGTGCTCTATCCAAGGACATAGTTTACAATTCACCTTCATGATGCTAGCTTTTGGATCATCTTTCGCTTCGCTCGACTCTTCCATCGTTGCTATGTATTTTTTTTGTTGGTAGTAGATTTGTCTTCGCCCAACGTTTTGTGCAAATGACTTTTATAAGTGGATTCTATGAAATATTTATCTGTGGATGAGATTAGTTTCATGGTTACTATATTTTACAGCTTATGTATACATACGAGATTTCCGTATATTGGAGTATGCTTCGTATGTATATAGCTGGCATGTCTACTTACTTAGTCCTTGTATTTTGGGACTGGGGCATTACAGATTGTTGATGTAAAAACCTCAGACGTGATCAAGTTTCTTAAGCATAATGTCATCTATCGGTTTGGGTTGCCATAGAGGATCATTCACGACAATAGCCCACAATTTGTCAGTAGCATCTTCCGTCATTTCTGTGACCAAAATCGGATCCAGAATATAGCCTCAACTGCATATTACCTAGCAGCAAATGGGTTGCCCGAGGCTTTCAACAAGGCAATTATCAAACTCCTCAAGAAAGTTGTGTCTTCTAACAAATACGATTGGAATGAGAAGCTCAGTGAATGCCGCTAGGCTTATCGAACCATTGTCCGAACACCTACTGGCAGTACGCCATTTTTCCTGGTATACGGAAGTGAAGTTGTGATTCCTCCTGAACTCCAAATCCCCTCTCTACATGTGGCTCTTAATAGTCATATGACTATGAAAGATAATCACCGTCTACGACTACAAGAATTAGAAGCATTGGACGAGAAATGTCTCATAGCTCAACAGCGTATTGAGCTATACCAAGCATGAATATCGGCTGCTTTTAATAAGAAGGTTAAAGAGAGGGTTGTTCCGAGTCAGCAATATTGTTTTATCAGTCAGATGGCCAATGGTCATGACCCACAAGATGGCCGAAAAGTTTCAACCTAAATGGGATGGCCATTTGTTATGGAAATGGTCTATTCTAACGGTGCATACCAGCTAGCTAAACCTAACGGGGATTTGCTTATGATGCCTATCAATGGCAAATTTCTCAAGAAATACTATGTTTAGACAAAAATGGAAGTAAAAATGACCCTAAGTGTAACCTTTATCCCTATCATATTTTGAATGTCTACCATGTCCATGCTACCTCTGAGTATACATTCTTATCTCTTGACCTTTTTTCTAACACATCTATCTTACATATGTTGATAAAATCATCATTCTAAGCTTATCGTATTCATATTGTAAGTCCATAAAAAGGATTCCTATATGAACAAACATGTCCATATTACCTCTGAGTTGTTCTTACGTATCTTACCATGTTCTTTCTAAACCTCTGAGTAAGTTACCTATCTAGAATTCCCATACTTGTCATGTCCAAATTACCTCTGAAGAAACATTCCGACCCTTCAAGTATTCACTCCACGGTGTCTATTATTTCCATCTGACATCTGCAGTTAAAGTATTAAAGATGAGGAGTCCACAAAAATTCCTTTACAAAAAGTCCACAATCATGAGGTAAATGCATTATTTTGTGATGTAAGCATGACTGAATTCAATAGAGTATCTATAAGTGCTACTTCTTACGATGTTTGGAAACTTCTTGAGGTTACTCATGTAAGAACTTCACAAATAAAGGAATCCAAGGTCAGTAGAGAGACTCAAGAGTATGTGGCCTTCAAAATGAAGCACAATGAGACCATAATACAAATATTTACACGTTTTTTTGATATTATTAATCCTCTGTCTTGGCAAGGATTACAATAATCATGAAAAGATTCGCAAAATGCTTCAAGGATTAGCCAAGAATTTGAACCCAAAGACAACAACGGTCGTTGTAAGAAATAACCTCAAGTCGTGACCATTGAGATGCCCAGGAAAGCTAATAACACATGAGCTGGATCTAAAAGAGTTTGAAGAAGTGATGCCAAAGGAGAAATATATTGTATTCAAGGCATATTATCAAAAGATCTCCAGAGATGAAAGCGAAGTAGACGATTCAGACGATGAGCAACTGACCTCAATCTCTAGGAACTTCAAACAAATTCTTGAAGTTTGTGAGATCAAACTGAAAGAAAAGAGAATACAAAGAAAGAACATGTATGCTACAATTGCAAAAAATAGGCCATATAAAAAAGGATTGTTCCACAATAAAGAAGGAAAATCACTTTGAATGCACTAGCAAAGGAGGATCTTCGACACGCAAATATGCTAACACTAGCATATGGTATAAAAGTGAAGCTAGCGACTTTGAAGAAAAAAGTCTTAGAAATACTGCTAATGTATGCCTAATGGCATTCCCAAACGAGGTAACAACAAATTATCCTTATGAATATTTCTCTTTCGATGAACTTTCTGATGCTTTTAGTGATCTCCTTGATGAAAGCAAAAAGATAAGAGACAAATACAAGCATGTTAAAAAGGAGATTCAAATACTTTCATCTTTATTAGATGAAATTAGAAATACACACTCCTCTAGTGTCCAGGATGAAATATCTTCACTAAAGATGAGTTTGTATGATGCTCATAAACGCATTAAAAAAATGCATATGATTATGCAAAACTCAATGAAGTTTGAAGCAGAAAAAAATAAGTACACCATTGCTTCACAAAGGATAGATGCACTCACTGCCAAATACAATGACTTATATGCTAACTCTAAACAGTTAGAGATTAGAATAGGAAAACAGGTAATACAACCTACAACTTATTCTTACACAAGACACGTGACTCATTAGAAAGTCACCCATGACAGACCTTTCCATAAGAAAGCAAGCAAGGTTAAAACCTCACAAAGTGATGCTTTTTACTACAAGCATCCATGCAAGACACAACACACTATTTTACGTACTCATATATATCCTGCTACACCTAACACAAATACATATGCTATATGTCATTACTAAGGTCGCAGTGGACCCATTTTATGAAAATATAAAATTAAAAAGCAAGTTTATTTAAATTTGTATATGTGGGTACCAAAGACTAACATTTCTGGACACTTAATGAAATGGTTATCAAAGGTTACATCACCAACTTGTGCTTTTGGTGGACCAACCCTCTCATACTTGGAGCAAATGGATCATCGATAGTGGTTGCTCACGACATATTACTAGTGATGCTACCTTATTCGCAATACTATTAATGAAGAAAGAAGGGTACATCTCCTTCAGAAATAACTTGAAAGGGTATATAATTGATAATATTAATGCTGGTATCTCTCATCCTGTAATAAAGAATATATGTTTAGTGACAAAATTAAAACATAACCTACTAAGAATTAGTAACCTGGTTGACAATGGTTATGGTATTAATTTTTTAAAAAACAATTTTTCTTTTTATCATATATATAATAGTAATATCATATATGAAGGTCTTAGAGAAGATAAGATATATGTTTTCTATCTATTGGAGCATACTAACTATACAGGTAGATGCCTTTATGCTAACAAAGATGAGAGTTGGTTATGTAATGTGTCTAGTACAAGCAAAAATTGACACAATTACAAGATTGTCTTCAAATAAATTTGTAAGAGGCTGGTCAAATATCACTTTTAAAAAGGACATAGTCCGTGTTGATCGTGAAAAAATAAAGCAACAAGATCTTCTTTTAAATCCATAAACACTTCAAGTACCAAGTGACAGTGATGATGAAATTGTCGGACAAACATCCAATAAGGAAACAACTTCTGAGGAATCATAGCATATGTAAACCCTCAATTTTAATTTATTATTATTATTTATTTGGCCTAAATAGTATTTTTTTTGGATTTTTAAATATTTTAAAAACAAATATTTATCATTTATATATAGTCTTAGTCATGGTTAATTTTTTGCATGCATGTTGACTAGAAATTATGGCATGACTAGTGTAGTCGTGTGCCATGACTAACATATTAGCCATGATAGGGATGGCCTAGCCATATTTATGTCCCTTGTATGGTGATAAGTCAAGTTGTGGCTTAAACCATATTTTTGGCTAAATTAATTAATTATAAAGGCTTTTGACCTTTTAGGAGGCTCAGTTATACCAAACTAGCCCAAAATTGACCCAAATCAAACCCAAACCCATTGACATATAGTGCATCCAAATGTCCATGTAGATATATATTTTATTTAAATAAATATTTTCCTATTTTTTGGAAAAGTTTCTATGTATATAAAATATTTATGTATATAGTCCTAGTTGGCATTAGTCTATATTTGACCGAAACTCAAACCAAATTCCAATTAGACTTGAAATGCATCCAAGATACACAATATATAAATATATTTTTATATATATTAATATTTTTAGATTGATATTTATATTTATATATAGAGTTTCATATATGGAAACTATTTAATAAATCCCTAACTAGCTAGCCACCCTAACAAACTACCTACTTTCCTAAAACCAACCAACGAACTAAATCAAAGGCCCTTTTGGCCTAACCTCAAACCCCTTTCTCTTTTTCTACGTGCACTTCCCTTTCCCAATCTCAATTCCAATAACCCACATATTTAAATCTAAATAAGTATATACATCCAATCTTTTATATACATCCAATCTTTTATACCATATATATATATCCAACTATCATCAAAACCCAAAACCCTAACTAATCTCTTCCTTCCTCCTTCTACCCTTTTTGTGGCCGAGCCCTCTCCTCTTCCTCTTTAAAATTTTGGCAACCCCCTTATCCTCCACAACCATCCATCATTATCCCCCTAATCAATCTTTAATTAAAAATATTTCTTTCCACCTTCCTTTTCTCAAATCTCCACCAAGAAGTCCATAAAGATCCAACCTTTGCCATCATGATCAACCAAGAACCATTGGCATAACCATCAAACTCATCAATAAGGGATTAGCAAGCAAGCAAGGTAAGATAGTTGGGACCTTTGGCAAGGAGGAACACCCACAACCCTTCTAGCAAAAGATTTCGGTAAAATTTCTATCTTTTTCCATCTCTAATCTTATGCCATTAATTCTATATAACATCTGATTTTAATGACTTTGAAATTATATTTTCATCTTTTTTACTCCATATTTTTATCTCTAAGGGTTGCATATAGGATTGTTGAGAAATCGGGTTACGGTGGCATTGATTTTCAGCACCATTGTGAAGGAACCCTATGATATTGTTGGAAATTTCCAAAATTGAACCTAATGTACGTTTATTACTATAAATATAATTTTTAAGAAAAGTTTCATGATTTTATCACCTTAAATTTGAACAAAAAAATAGGGGTCAATATACTAGCTTTTCGAGTAAGTTACTAACATAGAATAGCCAAAACATGGTGGTTAATTGGGTCATTGAGTCCAAGTTTATTTTCTGTAAAATAATTGATATTAAATATATTTTAAAATAATATTTTTTTTACTTATATTGGAAGTTGGTGATGTTCTTGACAAGTTTCGGGCAGAGTAGCTAACATAGAGTCAATTAGCCATGAATTTTTCTAAGAATTCCAAATCTGGAATTTAGAAGTTAAATTCAGTATAAATAATGTTTAAATCATAATTTCATGAGTTTTAAATAATTTATATGTTTTCCCTTTAGTTGGGAACTTGACCTTAAATTTTGGGGGTCAAAACTAGGAAACTAGGTCTAGAAATCATAGAACCATGTAGACTTGTCAATTAGGAAACCCATATATCCCATGTGTAATTAGAATACTATAACAATTTTTTATTAGGTGCAAACTCTTGGTAGGTTTTGGTGTAGAAGCATGAAAATTTCAGCAGACTGGACATATACGCCCAAGTCACCGATGAAGTCATATGCGCCCAAGTCACCAATGAAGTCATATGTGCCCAAGTCACTAATGAAGTCATATGCGCCCAAGTCACCAATGAAGACATATGCGCCCAAGTCACCAGTGAAGACATATGCGCCCAAGTCACCAGTAAAGACATATGCGCCCAACTCACCAGTGTGAACTATGCATCCACTCTAGGCTCCTCCAGAAGGGGCACATAGCTCTATTTTAGGCTATGCGCCGAAGTTAGAACAGCCCCCGACTCGGTCAAACCTACGATCAATCGTGCACCGAAGCATACGGCCACGTCAATCTCCACGAGAAGTCATGCACCGAAGCATGCGGCCACGTCAGCACCACGATCAACCCACGATCACACAGCATGCATGTGCCTACACCCTATACGTCCAAAGCAGTACCATGTGCCCACATGAAAACCAGTGTGTTTCCTCATGTGGGCGTATAACATCATCCCAGCACAAGAATTACTATAAATGGGGTCTCATACCTCTTCAAAACACAGAACGGAGAGCATTTTCAAGAGCCAAATTGATGTACTTCTTACCAGTGAGCCGAGAGTTAGCAATTTTCTTAGGTTTTCTTTAACTTTTGTAATCGGAGTGTCAACGGAGTAAAGGAGCAACTACCACTCGATCTCCATCGTCCCATTCCCTAGAATTCTTTTTGTACTCGGGGATCCTCAGCGCAGGATCTCTCAAGCGTACTCGATTTGTGGTACCTTACACCAATAAAGAAAAGACAATATTTCTTCTTCTTTTTTGTTTATATCCACAAAAATAGCGACTCTGCTGGGGCCTACCTTTTCCTCCGAGGAGAAGGTGGTGACGCAATCCGATACCGACAAAGTGGGGAGCACTCAGAAGATGTTGATCATGAAGTTCGATCAGCAGGTGTTCGAAGAGATGCTCTCGAGGGACGGCTCTACTCTCTCAAAATCAGCAAAGCCAAACAAGTCTCGTAAGACTTGGCTTCCGAAGGCTCGTCGTGCATATCCTGCCAGTGTCATAGTAGATATGCAACTAAAGGAATCTATCACATGGGTGCATAGCTCTGCCATAGAAGCTCCACAAATAAAGAAGGCTTACACCATTTCGGGCTCTACTAGCCCAGCGACTTCTTTCTTGTGCAATCAACAACAGAGTGTTTAACGCTCGAGACTTGGCAAAGGAAAACACTACAATGCCAGGAATATGAGTGCTCGACACTCTGGGCAAACTCAGCGAGGCTCAAAAACGAATGAGGCAAAGCTGGAAGAAAACATCGTTGTTCCACCGAGCATGCGCCCAAAGCTATGCACCCAAGGGGGTGTGTGGGCGCATAACTCTAGCCAGAAGATTTCTATCTTCGATAGATTATGCATCTAGGGTCATGCGCGTAAGGCTGTGCGCCCAAGCTCAACTGACCCATACTATGCGCCCACCTCGAGGAAGCTTATACATGCTGCCAAGAGGCATGCGCCCAAAGGCAGATTCCAGGGCCTATGCGCCCACAACAACATGACAGGCCCCAATGCATATAGCACGGGGCTGTCTTCAAGGTTATCACCGGACTTAGGTGCGGGGGTTGCCCGTGCACGTGAACTAAGTGCGGATGTACCAACTCTCCTTACAAACCCATATGCAGAACTCCCTTCCGCTGACTTACGCGATTGTTTGCCAAAAAAATCTTTATTTCATAAACTTTAAAGAATAGTACAAAAGTACAATAAATTCTAGAAAAGTACAACTTTAGGAATCCGATCTGAAGACGATCGCTTTATCCCTTGGACTAGGTGAACTTTGAAGACGATAGTCTCTGAAGAATACAGCAGCACTTGGACAAGAACTCCTGATCTCTGATGATCTCAAAAATGATATGATGTCCTTAATGAAGAACTTGAAACTCTATTTGTAGAGTTCAAGAAATAACTGTTTTGTAGTTATTCTGGATTACGCACAATAGACTGTGCCAGTGACAGACTGCACAGGCTGTAAACTGCGCTGGCCTTTGGGCAGTTGCTCGATCGTGGGCTAACTGTATTTAGACGTATGGCATTATTTGATTAAAATACGCTTGGTCGTGTACAGGCGGTTGCCACGTGCCAAGCAATTGATGGCATGTAAGCCACGTAATAAATGTCAGTTATCTTCAAAAAGCTTGATGGATCGCGCCACTTGAATAGCGCTAGCTTCAGACTGCACTCATCTCTGATCAATGGCTTGCGCTGGTATTTGGACAACTGGATCGCGCTAGGATTTGGACAGCTGGACCGCGCTGGGATTTGGACAGCTGGACCGCGCTGGGGTTTTGACAGCTGGACCGTACTGGGATTTGGACAGCTAGACTGCGTTGGGGTTTTGACAGCTGGACCGTGCTAGGATTTGGACAGCTGTCCTAGAATACGACGCGGCACAGAAAACGAGCAGACTCCTCGCTTTTCGGGCTGTCAGGCTGTCAGTAGATTTGATTTTCTTGTCAGGTAATGATGGCTTTGCCACGTTAGCATAGCGCGCTCGGACAGTGGCGCGGGTCAGTCTCGCTCGGTTGATTTTTGGCGCTATTCATGTTAGTGCTGTTCATTGATGGGTACACAGTTTGGACTTCTGTGCACTATTTGATGGGTGCAACTTGATTTTTAGGACTTACAAGACCACCTTCAAAGTTTTCAAAATTTAAAAATATTCAAAGTTTCGAAATACTTTAAATTTCAAATTTGAAATCGAGTTGCGCTTAGGCCTGCACGTTTGGAGGAATTAGTTCCGATTTTCTCGGCGCAATAGGAGGTGACTGTTAGGTTTTTGTGAGAAACTATAAATAGTTTTCTCCTTCGTTCTTTTAAGCTTTACTTGCTTTTGAATCCTTAAGAAAAAAAACTCCTCCAAGCATTCGAGCATTTGTGATTCTTCTACACCGACTTCTTCTTCCTCCTCTCGTCGTCGATACCCATGGTACCTAAACGATCAGCCGCTGAGAAAGGAAAAGCTCTTCCCGAACCTTCGACTCGTGTTACACCGCGAGTATCTCGTCATGAAACAGGCCACCCCGCTCTTCAAGGTGAATGCTGGACAATAATCGAAACCCTTTTTAGGGTTTTTGATGATTTTGAACCTTCATGCCTCTCTCTTTTTAGAGATTGATGGTATTTTCAACCACTTGCGCCATCCTGTTTAGGGTTTTGGAAGCATGTACAACAGTTTTCTTTTTTATGAAAACTGTGTCTTGCGTAATCGGTTGAAGAGCGCTGACAGAGTGTTTAGCGCAATCTGTCGATTTGCGCATCAATGCGCAATCTGATGTTTTGTGCAACTAGACTGTGCTGGCGCAATCGGATAGATTGTGCATATAGCGTAATTGGATGAATTGTGTATGAAATTTATTGAAAAACTTTTTAATTTCTTTTGCACATACTGATATTTGTCTCTTCATCAATGCAGTTAACCTCAGAGAAGACCCAAAGTACGAGGTTCTTGCAGGAACTCTGTCCGAGTCAGAGTTCAAGGAAGATCTTTTACATGTCTCTTTTCCTCAGTATGCTTTACCATCATCTCGGCAGGCTGTCTTGATTGCACAAGATAATGAGACCTTATTACGTTCGATGAACGGGAAACCTCTACAGACTGCTGATACTGTCACACACAAGAAACCTATGTTTTTGTTCGGTGAGGCTTTTGATAAGAATTCATAGCCGAGGCCTCGTATGGAACAGAGAATATTCCAAAAGGACGAGAAAATGATATATCTGACAGAGATCTCAAGATGTCTTCCTCTGTCAAGATACGCTTTTGTGAGCTATCCCAGAAAGATGGAGTGGGACATAACTCCACTGCAGCAGGCCCGAGTAGGTAACATCTATGTTAAGAAAGGGCCAGACAATAAAGATATATGCTACAACTCTTCTGAACAACATTGCTCTTTGCTTCGAGGACTAAAACCCGGTTGCATCCCACCGGAGTATTCTTTCCTGTTGATGCCAGCGAGGACCCCATTATTTGCAAATGAATTTATAAAGGTAGATGGGAGATATCCGGACCATGATCTGCGGTTGACAGGTCTTGTGAAACCGGAGAATAAAAGATGGATCTGCGTGGCCAATTGGATATTGGTCCAATTTAAGAGTCAGCTCAAAGAAATTGAACTGTATCAGGCAGTGTACGCCACTTTCTATGGGTTTTCCCCTAATCTACATTTATTCCTTGCGTTGGTGAAAAGATATAATTATATAACCGGGACCTTCATGACGCTGCGCGGGAAAATTGGCTTAGCCTTGCATGAAATAAAATACATCTCTAATCTGCCGATGGAGGATATCCCATACAAAGAGTTCGTCCCGACAAATGATGAATTGGACAATCTACGCAAGGAAAATATCGACATGGTATCTATCTTCGAAGAGCTACAATGCCATTATAAGATTTTTCTCTGTATTATAAGAGTGGCATGTCCGACTGTCACCCCCATTTCCTGTATTTCGTATTTATGCTCGTATTTGATTTTGGCACGTATTTTAATTTTCTCGACTTGCGGATTTTGGTTTCTCGTAAATGGGTTTTGGACCATGGCTTGGTTTTATTTTGTGGAAGTTGGTTTAGTTTGGTTCTTCATGAATGGAACACCTTAACCTACACTCCTCCCTCAACACACCACAACTCCCCCACTTTATAACACCACCTACTTTTCTCTCTCCTCTTTATTCTCTCATTTATTTCTTACAAACTTCTTCTTCTTCCTTCTTCCACAACTCCCCAACCCATTAGACAAGTGCACCTTGCCAACAAATAAGCACCCAATTTTATTTGTCCATTTGATAGATTAGGATATGTAGATCAACATTAGAACTTGGAATTTTGTGATTTGGAGCTTTCATTCTTCTAGATCTAGGTTTTAACCATTTTCGGAAATTCTTGGTTTTGATCTATTAAACTTTGATTTTTGCTTGTTTTGATGCTTCCATGTGGAAGAGAATGCAATTTTACTCAAGTTAGAACTTTGAAAATCTAGATTTGGTTTTGAATTGACAAAAATATGAAGAATTGAAGTTCTTGGTGTTTTTAGACTTGCTCTCGGCCAGGAAGAACAGCCCCCTGCCTTGCGCTTTTTAGCGCATGGCCGATTGCGCACCCCTGGCCTGTGCTCTTTAGCGCATGGCCGTTTGCGCAGTCACTTGGCCAGCGCTTTGCGCTGCGCTGGACTGCGCTGGCGCAAGCTAGCCATGCGCAATCCAGCCATGCGCAAGGTAACCCCAGCGCAATTCACTTCTGCGCAGACCGCTCCTGCGCAATTCACTTCTGTGCAACCCACCCTTGCACAAACCACCCTTGCGCAAGGTAACCCCTGCGCAGTCTACCCTTGCGTAAGGTAACCCTTGCGCAAGACAACTCTTGCGTAGCTCTTCCATGCGCAGTACACACCCTGCGCAGACCTACCCCTGACCCCCTTGTACAACCTACTTGTCTATGATAAATTTGTTATTTCTTGATCTTGGCTCTTCTATAGTCCTATTTTATATTAGTATTTTATTAGGTATTTTACGCCTTTTGGCATGAACTTGATTTTGCTTAATATGTTTGGAATAACTATTGTACACAGCATGGTATGACAAGGAACTAGTATAACATGACAGTGACCATAGTGGTGCACTCCTGACACGACCAACCTGACTTGATAGTGGCCCGTCGTGGCGCACCCCTGACAAGTACCCTGACATGATTTACCTTGATAACTTGATAGTGGCCCGTGGCGGCGCACTCTTGACTTGACTTGACTTGATAACTTGACTTGACTTGCCTTGACACCGTGGGTGTTCCTGCTCGCTTGTTTGCACAATCCACTTGTCTTGTCTTGCATCATGTCTAGGACGTGACTTCCTGGGTACCACGGCCAGGGACTCGCGCTAAATTGGATTAGGCTAATTATTAGATCAAACTAGAACATGGAGAATTCCTAGTCACAGGCAATCTTGTTATCTGGGCGCTTTAATGGACTTGTAGCTTGCCGACGAGTAGAGCACATTTTCAGCACACTGTCATGTGTTGCACCCTCTAAGTCACCTAAGGGTACATTTGTCTTCCGGGCGATGTACCCAACTATAACTCTCAACCCGCGGAAGGATAACTGGATGGTCTGCAGGGCTTGGGACTGGGAGTTTCTCACTTGCATCTTGTTAGTAATTAGGCTTGTGATAACCCTAGTTAGTTAAAGTAGTAAGCCGTAGTACTCGCTTGGCCGATTGTGAATGAATGGTGTCCAGCCCTGTCTAAGTCTTGTCTAGCCTTGTACCTGGAACTCTTGATCATGATTGTTTTACTTATCTCTAACGATAAATGAGTAGAGACAGTGAGCTATTCAGGCGAAGGGTTACAATCCTGGTCCTTGTTTGGTTTAAGGATTGTAACCTGGCTCCCGGAATGGTTTCACGTCCCTGGTTGTTTATCGCCCTGTGTACTTTACATACTTGTACCTTCTTTTATTCTTTATGTTCTGATATGCTGGCTTTTGTACTTATTTGTGGCCTCCTTTGTGGCACTTGCTCTTTCTGGGGTTTGACCCAGCTGGTTTTGTGTGGCCAGATTTCGGAGCAGCTCCCGAGGATCTACCAAGCTTCCAGCCCAATGGTGACAACTAGACGGAACCCGGGCCAAGAGTAGGTTTTCCTTTTTGCTTCACCCACTTATATGTAAATTTATTCTTTTGAGGCGTTTAGCCGACGAGCACCTGTTAGCTCGATGCACATTTACTTACTGTCTGCCTACGGGCTGTAAACATGATTAACAAATCCTAGGGTTGATCATGTATGACTGAACTCTTGCTAGTCCCATCATTTTGTACGACTAGCTTCATGATCATCCAATATGTAATATTTGGGACGCCTTATATATATATATATTTGATGCTCTAACATCTTGTAACTCTGTTAATTGCTTGAGATTGGGACAATAGGCTTGACCTTAAGAGACTGCTGGCTTGTAGTAAACCCTCATATCTAGACAGCCGTGACGGTATAGTTGAGATGTATTCTATTTCAATATACGTAGCTGGCTATGTCTGCCCCCGCTCTCCAGTATTCTGGTTCTGGGGCGTGACACCGACACTTGCTATTCAACCAAGTGGTTGTCGTATGTTTTTCTTTACCACATTATTGAGAAGAAAACTAAGGAACATGAGAACTGCAACCCCAACTTCTTCAAACCGCTTAGCAATAGCGAGGTGATAGAGTTGATGGAGATGCACAAGGAGATGGACATCAAGATCGAAGTTGATCTTCAGTGCCCTCCTTTCAAGGAAGGAGACATCATCGAGAGCTTTATGAGGATGGGTTACAGGCCCATGTCGAAAGAATCCCAACTGGCAGGTTTCCTTACTTACTGGCTTCGACAATATGTTGTTCCCGGGGCCAGTGCAGTTGACCGCTTCTATTACGGTGTATTGTTTGCAGCCGTGCGTCTAATTTTTGGCTACCAGATGGATTTGTTATCAACAATGACGTGCAGGATGAACGTCGGACTTCGTCTCTTTGTTGACTCAATGATCCGAGGAAAGGGCGAAAAGGGACATTTTCCTCGGCTAGAACTGCCGTATACTTATTTATTTAGATGGCTGATTCTACACCATCCTTCTCTGCTGAACCCTGTCATGGGGGCAATGAGCGACAGTTTATTAAGAAGATACTCCGGATGCAAGTGGGTTTATACCACTTTGAAGGACTGCAGGCGAGCTCTGAATATTGGCAAGGAATAGAACTTTTACTGTGTTCTCCCTCCAGCTGGTTACGAATATATGTCAACGAACCTCGTCGACTCGGTGAGAATGCCGCCTTTGGGCCATACAGCCTTTGACTGGCTGAGAATGATTCGACCATCGCATCTGGTATATCGATTCAAAGATGAGTGTTATGTTGAACCTTATCTTCCAAGACATTTTGTACGTCAATTCGGCTACGACCAATTCCATATGGGCAATGCCATGACATTCTTACAGGGAAAAGGTTACTTGATTGATGGAGCCTGTGCTTGGGCCTATTACAACGCCCGGGATACCAAGACAACATTCTCTATGCCCACAAAGAACGACCGAGGCCCGCGTATGCTGTACACTTACTCAATCTTCTATACGTCAGCAAATACTTTTGCTAAAAAATTCAACTTAACGGACAGCTTTGCGATGGTGACCCGTTTTAGAAAAGGGGCACCTGTTCTGCTACCTCCCGGAAATGATTAAGAACACGAACCTACTGATGCGCCTTTAGAGGCTTCAAGGGAGGCTAATTTCCCTGAAGAAGTCTATGAACCGCTACGGGTTTCTTTAAAGGTTGCAAAATCTCCAATCAAGGAGAAGAAAAGAAAGGCAGAAGAACCATCTTCTCCTATCTCTAAGAAGAAAACCGCCATTGACTCTTCAAAAAGGGTCACTACCCAATCACAGTCTCGACAACAGGCTGAGTCAGCTCACAGAAAGGAAGAGACGACTCCCACCTCAATCCAAAAATAGACACAAGCTGTCGACGTAGAGAGTCCTGAAGAGCCTCTACGTAGGAAGAAAATAGCTTTTAGAAAGAAAGCAAACACTCTCCCGATACCCCTCCGTACATCGGTCTTGGCTAGTGCTGCCACTGGGGTTAGGATGTCTTCTCCTATACCTCCTCCTGAGCCTGAGCAGGTGATAGATACAGAAGAAGGAACTACAGGCGGAGAGACTACGGAGATAAGAGATGAGGCTACGGAAGCAAGAGAAAGAACTGCAGCTTTAATTACAATCAATGAGTTAGAATCGTCTCTTGCAATGAGAGCAGCTGATCCGCTAGTTTCACCGAGTTCCCATCGTTCTGAGGAAGATCGACTAATGATCGAAGCTCTGGATGGATGTGACTTTGGCTTCCATGACGAAGATCCAGTCGATGCAACTGACGATGAGGAAGCACAAGAAGAGACAGCAGATGACGAGGAAACACCGGCAGAGGATGTTCATGACAACATAATTTCGGAAGAGGATGCTGCTGACTAGGCATCACAGGAGAAGAATGCTGCTAATGAAGTAGCACCGGGAGAAGCTATTGTCACCGATCAAAGAGGTATTTGATTGATTTTGATAATCTTTATTTATAGATCAAATAAATGATGTTTTAACCTTCACCCATACAGAAATCCAACCTCCTACAGTTCTTCTGGCTAGCACTGACATGGTCTAGACAGAGGTGATAGCCAGTGGCAGCCGTCATCTATCAGGTGGCTCCGAAGCGGGAAGTAGTCAGACAATAATGTCTGAAACTACTTCCGTAAGGCTCCAGCCTGTTTCACTAAATGACAATCTTGTCACCAAACCAAGCGTTGGTAAGTTGCCTTCATTTTGATCTTTTTGATAGTCCTTAGCGACAACAAACTGATGATGTTCATTTGATTTTGCAGAAGAACATCCGGGAGGGGCAACCAGCTCCACCATGGTTCCCATATCAAAAGAGGCTACGGCCAATGTTCGAGATGCTGAACTTCCACCTTCACAAGCATCTGCTGTCGAAGCTTCTATAGGAGTAGTTGCTACACCTAGTGCAGTGGCTACTAACAATTTTGTAGTTGGTTCCTTCACCAATTTTTTTTACTTTATTAGGACCTTTAGTAAAAAGGACAATGGAAAAAGAAACTGTTGGTTTCAATACTGTCATGGGTCCAACTTCCTACCTGATCGGAGGCATTCGAGATCAGGGTGATGAGGCTCAGGCCGCTTATCTTGAACATATGTTGGATGAGTTGGAAGAATCAATCAAGATTTACAAAGACCTTAATCGAGGGAAGGTAGAGCCGTTCGTGACTGCCGAATTCAAGAGAATGGTTCAAGAAGCTGAGGTCTCGGAAGACGATTTTAAGAATTTCTTGGACACTTTCGCCGTAAAATCTTCAGAGTTTGATTCTCAGCTCAATATAATAGCATCTACTGCTGGGTAAAAGGAGAAGAAGGTTGCTTATTTGAAGGCAGAGTTCGCTCGGCTTCAAGAGGAGTTGAGAGTCGTTCAACTTGCTATTGAAGAAGAGATGACACAGCATCAGGCCGCAGTTCAGCAACTGGACGTTCTGACCCATGAGAAGAATGAATTCGTCAAGTTTTATCAGGTTGAAATTGCTCGTCGATTAGTCACCTTGCCAACATTCGACGCTAAATCTGGAATGGCAGAGGCTAGGAGACGAGTGCTAGATTCTCGTGATGAACGGCTCCAAATTTTGAAGCAACAGATTGCTGATCTTATGACCCTACCGGCTGAATGAAAGAAAATGTTTTGTATTTTCTTCTTTGCAATATGTCTTTTAGTAATATCTTTCACCTTTATCAATGAATCAATGAAAAGACATTATTTTGTGCTCTATTATTTGTTGCATATCCTGTTACGGATATGAATAATAGCGATAGAAAATATATTCAGAGGTTTAGGACATGATATATTTCATGATTTAGAAAATAATTATATTCCTTATATCTGCTCAGAGGTAATGTGGACATGGCAGAATATAATTTTTTGAATATCATTATTTCGGTAGACAACTTAATAAGAGGTAATCAATACGTAACAAGTTGCTGATATGGATGAACGGATGAATCGTCAGAATAAATAAACGAAATAAATCATCGGGATGAACGGATGAACCGTCAATTGGATGGAGTGAACGGGTGAACTGTGGAATGAATGGAATGAACGGATGAACCGTCGTAATAAATAGAATGAACGGATGAACCGTCGGATGAATGAAATGAATGAATGAACCGTCGGATGATAGAATGAATGTTGTGAAGAACACGTCGTAATAAATGGAATGAACGGATGAACCGTCGAATGAATGAAATGAACGGATGAACCGTCGGATGATGGAATGAATGTTGTGAAGAACACGTCGCTTCGGTTCTCGTAATAGACCATCTCAAGAATCTCTGCCTATAAATAGAACAGAAATTTAGATGGAATTATCAGTTTCAATTTTAACACAAAATGTCATCTGAAAATGCATCCAAGAAGGCTGAGATCGTCCCAAAGGTCGAAGAAGTCGCTGAGGAACATCCAGCCGAGCCAACCCAGCCAAAGCAGATGGAAGCGGGCGAAGGTTCATCTGCACCCAAGCCGCCACGTGATATCTTGGACTTCCTAGTTGATCCAGGAAGACTGAAGAAGAGGAGGCTATGAGGATGGGCGCTTGCACTTTCTAGTAAAATCGAGCAAGGATGTCCTCGGCTCTTTTGTCGACTATATTTTTGAAAAAGACGGCAGTGGTCCTCGTCATGTCTTTAAAAAGGACGATAGTGATTCTCGTCCTTGATATCATGTAATATCGTTTATGATAAAATAAAAAACTTTATTTATGAACTATCTTATCGCATTTACAAGAAATCTCTTTTGCATTTATATATAGTACTTTTTAAGGAATTTGCCATTGATAGGCATCATCATAACTCAACCGTCCAGCTCTGTAAGTTGATAGGCTCCATTTGAGAAGACTTTACTTACGATATAAGGCCTTTCCCATTTCGCATCAAACTTGGCTTTGCTCATATGAGTCATAGTCATAGGACATCTAACTGTTAGAACAAGTTCTCCCTTCTGAAAGGCTCTGACTTTAACTTTGCGGTTAAAAGTCTTCGAGATGCGGGCTTGATACAACTCAATATGTTGTTGAGCCAATAGCCGCTTCTCGTCAAGTGCCTCCAATTCTTGAAGTCGAAGAAGTTCATTGTTCTCTGTAGTAAGTTCATTAGTGATGGCAATTCTCAAAGAGGGAATTTGAAGTTCCAGAGGTAGAACTGCTTCACAACCGTATACCAGAGAGAAAGGTGTACAGCCTGTGGGGTTGCAGACCGTAGTACGGTAGGACCATAGACATTCTTCGAGCTTTTCACTCCAGTTCCGTTTGTTAGTAGACACAAACTTCTTAAGGAGTTTTATGATAGTATTATTGAAGGCTTCAGCCAAGCCATTAGCAGCAGGGTTGTAAGCTGTAGAGGCAACATTGTCAATCCGATGATCGTCACAGAACCTGGTAAACTTTTGACTGATAAACTGATGTCCATTATCGTGAATGATTCGTCGAGGTACACCAAATCTGTAAACAACATGGTGTTTGAGAAAGTTGATGACGCTGCTGGTTTTGACTTCAGCCAAAGGTATAGCTTCGGCCCACTTGGAGAAATAATCCGTTATTGCTGGTATAAACCGTTGTCCCTTAGAAGAAGGGGGATTGATAGGACCTATAATATCCATGCCCCAAGCTTCAAAAGGCCAGGAAACAACAGTCGGATGAAGGAATTCCGACGGTTGATGGATAAAATTTGCATGAATTTGACATGCTAGACATTTTCTTGCATATTCGATGGCATCAGATACCATAGAGGGCCAGTAGTAACCCATTTGTCGGATACGATCCTGTAGTTTAGGGCCGGGTTTTTGTGCTCCGCGGACACCGTCATGAGCTTCACGCAATACCTGCTTCGCTTCATCACCAGCAAGACAGCACAAATATAGGCCGACATAAGTCCATCGATAGAGAGTCTTGGTGGTCTGATTGTAGTAGAATCGAAAAGATCGTCGACGAATACTCGTAGCCTCCTTAGGATCTTCAGGGAGTATGTCATGAACTACGAAGTCGATGAAAGGAGCTCTCCAATCTTTATTGATAACATTGACTTCGGCGAAGTTACTGAACTCAATGTTACGATTATTTTCAATAAGAACAACTCTCTGTTGGAAACAACAACTACTTGTTGTCTTTTGACGGGGATTGCTGAAACTACCACGAGATTAGCTAAAGCATCTGCCTCAGTGTTGCAAGCTCGTCGGACATATTCAATAAAGAAAGCCTTGAATGATGTAGCCATGTAAATCGCTGCTTCATGATAGGGTACTAGATCTTGATGGCGAACTTCGTATATTCCTCTAACCTGATTGGCAACCAGTTTAGAATCACCATAGATTTCAAGATATTCAACCTCCAATCCTTTAGCTAACTGGAGTCCAATAAGCAAGGTATTGTATTCAGCCACATTGTTAGAGCACGGCTGATCTAAGGAATAAGCTCTTTGTATAGCTAATCCTTCTGGAGAGACTAGAACAATTCCAACTCCTGCAACAATGGTCCCATTTGGTCCAATCTGGGATGCTCCATCGAATAACAGACGCTAGGTAGGAAATTTTTCAGAGATCATGTTTGATTCTAATATTTCGTTTGGAATTTCGTCATAAAGCTTAGATGTCTCCGAAATAGGATGAGCTGCTAAAAAGTCAGCCAGTGCTTGACCCTTAACAGACTTTTGTAGAACATAAACCATGTCATATTGGGCTAACAGAATAGCCCATATAGCTAGTCAAGAATTGAGTGTGTTGGGCTTCTTCATCAGTACCCGAAGAGGATTAACTCGGGAAATGACGTGAATGGTTTGGCCAATGATATAATGTCGAGTCTTTTGAACAACGAACATAAGCGCTAAGAATTCTTTCTCAACCGGACTATAACGAAGTTCAGCACCAATCATATACGACTAAGATAGTAGATGGCTTGTTCATGGCCTTCTTTGTTCTTCTGGACAAGTAAAGCACCAAACGAATGATCCATAGCATGGACATATATTAAGAATGGTATGCCTGAATTTGGTGGCACTAAGACTGGCGGGTTCATCAGATATCGCTTTATATCATCAAATGTTTGTTGACATTCTTCGGTCCAAACGAAAGATACACCCTTCTTCATTAACTGAGTAAACGGTCTGCAGCGTCCAGACAAATTTGAAATAAATCTTTTGATGTACGTAAGTCGACCTTGGAATCCTCGTAGCTCTTTTAAGTTGCATGGAGGACGCATCTCTTGAGTGGCTTTGATCTTCTCAGGATCCACGTGTATTCCTTTAGAGGTAATGACGAAGCCAAAAATTTTACCACTAGAGACACCCAAGAATGACTCGGTGGAATTCATTTTTAGTTGATGTTGACGCATTAGATTGAAGATAGTTCTTAAATCTTGGATGTGATCTTCATTTAGATGACTCTTGACAGCAATATCGTCGACATAACATTCGACAGTCTTGCGCAGATGATCTCGAAAGATGGTACTCATAGCTCGTTGGTAAGTTGCACCAGCATTCTTGAGACCAAATGGCATCACAGTGTAGCAGTAGACTCCGCAAAGAGTGCAGAAAGAGGTATATTTTTTATCTTCAGGATTCATCCAAATCTGATTGTATCCAGAGAATCCATCCATGAAGGATATTCTTTCAAACCCGCAAGTGTTGTCGATCATGACATCTGTAATAGGGAGAGGAAACTCATCCTTTTGACAAGCTTCATTAAGATCCCGAAAGTTGATGCAAACTCAAACTTTGCCAGTTTTCTTCAAGACTGGGACAACGTTGGCTACCCAATCAGGATATTGTTCTTCTCGAATAAAGCCACAAGCTATGAGCTTTTTGACTTCATTTTCAATTGCGTCCATCATTTCTGGCTTGTATCGCCTTTGCTGCTATTTGACTGGCTTTGCATTAGGCAAAATATTCAGTTTATGAGTAGCAACTTTGGGATCTAAACCTGGCATATCTTCATAATTCCAAGCAAAGACATTAATGTATTCTCGAATAAGAAGAATTAATTCTTGCCTATCCGCCTCTGGGAGGTTCTTGCTGATGAATATTGGACGAGGTGACCCGTTTTCTCCTACATCAATTTGAACCAATTGATATTCGGTAGGAGGTTCCCGTTGTTCGAATCGGATTTCCCATTGGGTATCCATTCGTTGAACCCAAGGATCTATTTCAGGATTTTCTTCGATATCCTCGTCATAGCCTTCTGGGAGTTCAGCGGAGACCATGTTAGAAGATACAATCAATCGATGAACTTGACCAACGCTGGTGTCAGAATCCCATGATCTGGAATATGAAGAGTTAGAGTGCTCCTCATTATCGGATTCGGAGACTTCTGGAGATAAGACCAGAGGTAAAGTATATCCGAGACCTCTTTTCGTCCTGCTGTAGTACATCTCTGATTTTCCTTTCGGAACAACCGTACGGATAGGAGTTCGTCTACCCTTACCATAATTGAGGCCATTCTTGAAGTCATAACCCATCTTTCGGATGATGTCTTTTGATTGTTGACTATAACCATGAAGTTGTAGACGTCCCATATCATTACTTTTGCTATCATCCGTATAGCTGAATTTTTGTTCTGGCCCTTTACTAAAAAGTATTGGACTCTCGCCTCTCTTTCGAAAAGGGACAACAAAATATGAGTCATCTGGATGTTAAAATACGACCTCTGTCTGAAGGGATTGTACGACCCCTATTGTAAATGACTGAAAGCTGTCTAGCATATCCAAATAGCATTTAGTATGATAAATGACATCAATATACTGGAAAGTAGATGCTTTTTCATTGATTTGTACATCCGTATTTACAACAAGACCTTTAGCCTTAGCAGGCTTGGTCAGATCGATTATGAGAGGAGGAAAAAAAGAGCAAGGAGGATTAGACTTATCACGACGAAGGTCGATAACAAGCGGCTCAGAGGAGGTGAGCTCCCTTTTATCCTTGTTACGACGTAAGTCGATAACCAGTGGCTCAGAAGAGGTGAGCTCCCTTTTATCCTTGTTACGACGTAAGTCGCTAACCAGTGGCTCAGAAGAGGTGAGCTCCCTTTGATCTTGATTACCACCAGTTGATTGCTTCCGGGCCGACAGGTGAATAGCCAGTGGTTCGGAGGATTGAGGATAAGAGACACGCCCTTTGACAGGTATGATGAGAGTGTCATTGGGCACTGCTTCTTGTTCTTCCTCAACATCCATGGCCAGTACTACCTTCATAAACTCTTCTTTATAAATGTGAGCGTCGTTGCAATATGCTTCAACGCCTTTAAAAGGATAGAGATCCGCAATTTCTTTTTGGACCTCTCCTTTGTCATCAACGTACTTGAAGCATTGATGGAGAGTAGAAGGAATAATATTGTGTTCATGAAGGAATGGTCTCCCCAGAAGAGCATTGTAAGAGCAACCATGATTATCTATGATGTAGAAGGTCACCTTCGTGCAAAGATTGCCAATTTGGTGTTTTAGGCGTATCTTGCCTAAAGGTTCACTCCTTCCTTGGTTGAATCCCAGGATGGTGGTGATAGTGCCAGAGAGGCTATGCACTGGAATCTTTAGAGCATCTAACATTGTCTTCGGCATGATACTAAGTGCTGACCCTGGGTCTATCAGAATATGGTAGAGCTTCATGGTGTCGACATATCCTGTAAAATAAAGAGGACGGTCATGTCGATTGTCTTCCAACAACATGTCATCTTGTGTGAAGCTAATATTTGGAATTAATTCCAGCATACTGTGACAGTGGAGACAAGAGACAGGTTCTGATTCAGGTTTCTTGAGAAGAGTTAGGCAAGTTTCTGCCTGCATCAAAGGCTCACTCAGTGTTTTTCGAGTCTCTTCAGAGAGGCGTAAGAGCTCGAAGATGGATAGCCTGGCCGGTGTGTTGGCCAATTGAGCCAATATGTCAAAGTTGTACGGCTTCTCAAGTCCTGAAGGGGAAGACTTCTTTAAAACTTTGTCGAAGCAAACTTGTTGTTTGCCTTTGTCGGCTGCTGTAGGTTTAGGAGGAGTTGGTTCCATAACCGGTAACGATATAGAAGGGATGTCCTCCGTAGAGACATGCTGTACTAAAATAGCCTCAGAAGATGAAGCAGGATTCTCCTGAGTTTCGGGATGCTCCTGTAGATAGGTTTTCCCAGACCTGGTGCCCAATAGGATCTCTTCTTCGACTATGGGGTCAAAAGACACCATATTGCAGCTCTTTGTCTTGCCCTTAGAGCGTTCTTTCTGCTTGGAGGAAGAAGGAACTTCGAAATCTGAAACAAGATCAGGATGAATCCACATGATCTCGCCATTATCAAGGAATAAGGGGACAAGACCTTCACTTCATGGAGAAGGAAGATTCTCAATCTCCAAAGTGGCCCTGGGAATGGGGGTGATGCCACTCTGCACCACTTGTGGAAGAAAATCACCGAACTGTACAGAAATCATATTGGCTGTAACAGTCTTTTTATCCTGTTGGAGAGTGATAACACCAGCGTTGACCAACTCTTGAATCTTGCCTTTGAGCACATAGCATGCCCGAATAGGATGACCTATGTGTTAGGGTTAGATACTAAAAGCATCACTTTTGTAGTAACCTTATTTCCTTAAATTTTGAATGAGAATCATATGGGCAAATGTTTGCATATTGTATTTGTTGTAAGTGTTAATACAAATGTCTGATATTCTATATTGTAGATAATATGGTGTGTGGTGTCACACAGAAGATCATATTATCAGTTTCCTATGGAGTATATAAATAGTTCACAACCTAGATGGACTTGGACAATCTATTGGAAATGTTGTAGTATAATCTGGTATTAGTCTATCTTGACTATAGGTTTACACTAGTACACTTTGTGTGTATTGAACAGGACCACTTGAGGTTGTTCTCTTTGTACTGACTACATAAGAGAACAAACACCTCTGTTATTATGGATGCTTGTACTCTTAATCCGGATATAATAACGGATATGTATATGCAATGTGCATTAGTTTGACTCATAAAAGAGTGAGATTCATTATGGATCAACAACCTCTATGAATTGGGTAATAATATTGTATGTATGATGGGCTATTGATTATAAATGGAATCTATGTCCCGATACATCGGGTTGATGATGTCCTCTTAAGGAGCTCATAAGGATTGTCATGTAAACCCTGTAGGTGGATTATATCCGACATGACAAATAAAGTTGAGTGGTACTACTTAAGGATAAAAGATGTCGAATCAATATAGTTGTCAGTAACTTAATTTGATCAACGGACATACGATATCTTAACATGGATAGCCAAACGAGCATATAATAAAAGGAGCCCGCAAACATAATTTAGGATTAGGGAGGTAGTGCAACAATAGCTCATTAGTGGACCGAGCTATTGTTAATTGGCCTGGATTATGTGTTCGGGCTGAACACGGGATATCCAGATCCGTTAGGAGGCCTAACCCTAATTTCTCCTCATGGTCCCTGCCGTAGCCTATATATATCCTCTATTCTCTGGCCGCCAGATTAATGATTAGAAATCTGAAATTTTCTCTAAATTCGTGATTTACGTAAGGAGAGAAAGAGAGTGCTGCCAAGAAGAAAAAAAGGTTGGGAGATCGTCGCCCATACGACGTCGAACTCGAGGAAGGAATACGTACAGAAGATCTTGGGGTCATCCGCTCGAGATTGCCAGGAATTACTTGTCTCCTTTCTGCCGCAGGTATAATTCGTGAACCCTAGTTTCCGCCTATGAAGGGTTAGAACACGTATTTGATCTGTTTAACTTTATATCGATCAATACGCACACCAAAGGAAGGGTCCTGGGAATCCCCAGTTCCATCACTATGAACCTGTGATAAATACAATACTTAGGGTGGTCAGTTTTACCGACTTCGTCAGGCTTTTTCGGGTCAGGGAGTTGCAATTTATTGCTTTTAAGCAAACAGTCGAAGATGCTCGTTGTATCATTTTTATCAAAAGAATACTCTACTTTTGGGTGAGGTTCCTTTGGTGGAGGTGCAGAAGGAGCAGAGGTAGACATAGGTTGAGCCACGTTAACGGCCAAAGATTCCTTGCTCTTGAGATTGATGTTCAAGGTTTCTTTGTCCTTGTGGTTATTCTGGCGATTACTGTTACCGGACGCAGAAGGCTCATCTTGATCAGGGTTAGACATGTGCACCCCCAACTGTTTGAACTTCTCATCTCAAACTTCAGCTGCTTTAGCATTGACGATGAATGACGGCCAGTCCTTGAACTGTGTTTATCCCGTCCACATGCTGATGATAGGCAACAAGTTTTACTTACAAGTGTCTATCGTTACAATAGATGGGGTTCCGGAAGGCATTTTGAGTGCTTCTCGGCGGAATCGTTCAATAAAACTCTCAGTAGTTTCATTATGTCTTTGCTTGATCTTGTTGAGGGCGGATATAGTCATATCGTTGATACCCACGTAGAATCGTTCCAGGAACATCTGCTTGAGCCTGGCAAATGAAGTGATAGAGCCGTCAGGCAGGCTGCGGTACCAATCGTATATTGTGCCGACTAAGCAGACGACAAAGACTCTGGTAAGAAGAGCATCGCTTGGCTGGAGCTGGACAGTCATTACCTCAAAATGGTTAATGAACTGACTCGGAGAAGTGCTGCCGTCAAACAGCATGATCGTAGAAATCTTGTACTTTGTAGGGAATGGGACTTCCTTCCATTCAACCGGATAAAGTTGTTTGATCCCCAGCCTATATAGACCATCTTTTTCTTTGAAGGCCTCGAACTGAGTATGCAGAAGTTTTATAGCCTTATTGGCATCTCCTGGGGATGGAGAAGTAATGGGCTGGCTTACCGTGTTAGGAGGAGGAACAGCATGGTAAGCACTACCCCCAGCCCCTGAATGACTGGGTGTAACTTGAATAGGTATTAAGGCTACTGGAGGAGACGGTACCCCAGACCCGTATTAACCGGCACCGATGATGCTATAATCTCGAGATTTACCGTAGGTGCAGTCGGTGATACTGTATGTTGAGCAACGATAACGGCATGCATATTTGTTATCATTTCAGCCATGATCTTCAATTTGTCTTCCAGTACGACTATTCGTTGCTCTTGACTTGCCGAATTAGAAGCGTCTGGATCTTCAGTAACAATATAAGCTGACACTTCTCTGGGTACAGTAGAAGACACTGTCTGCTCTGAGCTTTCGCTATATGCATCATAATCAGAGAAAGAATTATCTCCTGAGTGAGAAATAGAGAGATGTCCAGAGGGATCTTGGAGAAGATTCCTATGACCGACTGTGTCTCGGCTTCGGGATCGGATGTGTCGGAATACTCCTTCAGAAGATTCATAGAGTAAATCTAGATATCGTTGACTGGGCTTGCGGGGCTTACTGTGCTTTGTACACTTCCTACCCCCAGTGTCTCGAGAAGACATATTTACAGAGGCATAGAGCACCTTGTCTTCGTCTTCTGACATTGGTTCAAAAGTTAAACGATCGAAGACAGTTCGTTTTGTCGTCTGGCAACAATACTTGATAACCACCTTGTGATTACAATGGCGTTCCAGTGGTTGGATTGGAGGTGTTGAAGTGTTGTCCCCCTTCTGCTTGAGGTGTTCCCGAAGATCAGGGATATATTCTTTGACGACATTCGGAACATGATTTTGATTCTTCAGATGTTTTGTCCCATGAGTATACAGAGAAGTACTCAACTTGTTGGCATAGGTGTCAGGATTTTTCTTCCTGGAAGTTTGATTTTGATGCAAGTTTGCCTTCGACATTGGTTGCTTGCGTTTATTGATATAAGTCCGTTAATCGGCAAATTTACCCCCAGGGGCCTCCGTCTGAGACACTAGCAATTTCCCCTACTTTGAGCAGGATATTCGAAGAGTTGGGAGATCTTGGAAAAGTACTAATGGAGTAGGCAAGATGCCTCTCTGATCAATATTCTTCTCTTTAGCAGGGAGAGAAGAACTCTTGTTTGAGAGAGTTTTTGTACTGTTTGGTGCTGAGACACGTTCAGATGGATCTTCCGAGGTAAAAATCGGAAAAGACTGGGAAAAGACCAAAGGGCCTTTTCCTTTATTTTTGAAGAAGGGGTGACCAACGAGCGTTTCCCTATGTTGTTTTCCAGGTTTCGGACTACGGAAGATTGAGAAAAGACCAAAGGGTCTTTTCGTTTGTTCTGAGACAGAGGAGTAATAGTCAAAAGACTGCCCCCTGTGGGTTGCGCAGGAACAGAAGAGGCAACAACTTGCACTTTGAAGGAGATGAGAGATGGCTCTTTGGCTATAGAACCAGCAGGGGGTACAACCTGTGTTCTGGAAGAAGCAGCAAGTGAAGCCTTGGTTACAGAGGGCTTAACTTGCGCTCTGGTTGAAGAAATAATTGATTGCGCAGGAGGGAAAGAGGTCGCCAACTGCGCCAGAGGGAGAGGAGTTTTGGACTTTGCTATAGTAGTATAAGTCATAGATTGCGCTGTGGCAAGAGGAGCAGCATGCTGCGCTTGGACCGCAGGAGTTTTAGATTGTGCTTTGGCAGAGTTAGTAGTGAACTGCGCAAGGGCAGAAGTTGCCATTGGTCACCTGTCAGAAGAAACAGCAAGCTACGCCGAAGGCTTCGGTGTCAGCACCGAATGGCTCTTGCTCTTGGCAGAGGTCACAGTGCGACGAGTATCCCCAGAGTTGATCATCACTTCGTTGGCAGTCTGGTTGACCTTCACAACCAGCATCTTCTGTGTCTTTCCGATAGACGCAATGTCACATTGAATTGTCACTTTCTCGTCGGAGGAGAAAGTCGTCCCCAGCAGAGTTGCCATTTTGTTTGCAAAAACAAAATTTTTATTTCACAAACTTTAAAGAATAGTACAAAAGTACAATAAATTCTGGAAAAGTACAACTTTATGAATCCGATCTGAAGATGATCGCTTTATCCCTTGGACTATGTGAACTTTGAAGACGATATCCTCTGAAGAATGCAGCAGCACTTGGACAAGAACTCCTGATCTCTGATGATCTCGAAAATGATCTGATGTCCTTAATAAAGAACTTGAAACTCTATTAATAGAGTTCTAGAAATAACTGTTTTGTAGTTATTCTGGATTGCGCACAATGGACTGCGCCAGTGACAGATTGCGCAGGCTGTAAACTGCGCTGGCCTTTGGGCAGTCGCTCGATCGTGGGCTAACTGTATTTAGACTCGTGGCATTGTTTAATTAAAATGCGCTTGGTCGTGTACAGGCGGTTTCCACGTGGCGAGCAATTGATGGCATATAAGCCACGTAATAAATGTCAGTTATCTTCAAAAAGCTTGATGGATCGCGCCCCTTGAATAGCGCTAGCTTCAGACTGCACTAAGCTCTGATCAATGGCTTGCGCTGGGATTTGGACAACTGGATCGCGCTAGGATTTGGACAGCTGGACCGTGCTGGGATTTGGACAGCTGGACCGCGCTGGGGTTTTGACAGCTGGACCGCGCTGGGATTTGGACAGTTGGACCGTGCTGGGGTTTTGACAGCTGGACTGTGCTGGGATTTGGACAGCTGGACCGTGCTGGGGTTTTGACAGCTGGGCCGTGCTAGGATTTGGACAGCTGTCCTAGAATGCGACGCGTCACAGGAAACGAGCAGACTCTTCGCTTTTCAGGCTGTCAGTAGATTTGATTTTCTTGTCAGGTAATGATGGCTTTGCCACGTCAGCATAGCGCGCTGGGGCAGTGGCGCGGTTCAGTCTCGCGCAGTTCAAGGAAGATCTTTCACATGTCTCTTTTCCTCAGTATGCTTTACCATCATCTCGGCAGGCTGTCTTGATTGCACAAGATAATGAGACCTTATTATGTCCGATGAACGGGAAACCTCTACAGATTGCTGATACTGTCACACACAAGAAACCTATGTTTTTGTTCGGTGAGGCTTTTGATAAGAATTCACAGCCGAGGCCTCGTATGGAACAGAGAATATTCCAAAGGGGCAAGAAAATGATATATCTGACAGAGATCTCAAGATGTCTTCCTCTGTCAAGATACGCTTTTGCGAGCTATCCCAGAAAGATGGGGTGGGACATAACTCCACTGCAGCAGGCCCGAGTGGGTAACATCTATGTTAAGAAAGGGCCAGACAATAAAGTTATATGCTACAACTCTTCTGAACGACATTGCTCTTTGCTTCGAGGACTACAACCCGGTTGCATCCCACCGGAGGATTCTTTCCTGTTGATGCCAGCGAGGACCCCATTATTTGCAAATGAATTTGCAAAGGTGGAAGGGAGATATCCGGACCATGATCTACGGTTAACAGGTCTTGTGAACCCGGAGAATAAAAGATGGATCTGCGTGGCCAATTGGATATTGGTCTAATTTGAGAGTCAGCTCAAAGAAATTGAACTGTATCAGGCAGTGTACGCCACTGTCTATGGGTTTTTCCCCTAATCTACATTTATTGCTTGCGTTGGTGAAAAGATATAATTACTGAACCGGGACCTTCATGACGCTGCACGGGGAAATCGGCTTAGCCTTGCATGAAATAAAATACATCTCTAATCTGCCGATGGAGGATATCCCATACAAAGAGTTCGTCCCGACAAATGATGAATTAGACAATCTACGCAAGGAAAATGTCGACATGGTATCTATCTTCGTAGAGCTACAATGCCATTATAAGATTTTTCTCTGTATTACAAGAGTGGCATGTCCGACACTTGCTATTCAACCAAGTGGTTGTCGTATCTTTTTCTTAACCATATTATTGAGAAGAAAACTAAGGAACATGAGAACTGCAACCCCAACTTCTTCAAACCGCTTAGCAATAGCGAGGTGATAGAGTTGATGGAGATGCACAACAAGATGGACATCAAGATCGAAGTTGATCTTCAGTGCCCTCCTTTCAAGGAAGGAGACATCATCGAGAGCTTTATGAGGATGGGTTACAGGCCCATATCGAAAGAAGCCCAACTGGCTGGTTTCCTTACTTACTGGCTTCGACAATATGTTGTTCCCGGGGCCAGTGCAGTTGACCGCTTCCATCACGGTGTATTGTTTGCAGCCGTACGTCTAGTTTTTGGCTACCAGATGGATTTGTTATCAACAATGACGCGCAGGATGAACGTCGGACTTCGTCTCTTTGTTGACTCAATGATCCGAGAAAAGGGCGAAAAGGGACATTTCCCTCGGCTAGAACTGCCGTATACTTATTTATTTGGATGGCTGATTCTACACCATCCTTCTCTGCTGAACCCTGCCATGGGGCGATGAGGGGTAGTTTCTTAAGAAGATACTCCGGATGCAAGTGGGTTTATACCACTTTGAAGGACTGCAGGCGAGCTCTGAATATTGGCAAGGAATAGAACTTTTACTGTGTTCTCCCTCCAGCTGGTTACGAATATATGTCAACGAACCTCGTCGACTCGGTGAGAATGCCGCCTTTGGGCCATACAGCCTTTGACTGGCTGAGAATGATTCGACCATCGCATCTGGTATATCGATTCAAAGACGAGTGTTATGTTGAACCTTATCTTCCAAGACATTTTGTACGTCAATTCGGCTACGACCAATTCCATGTGGGCAATGCCATGACATTCTTACAGGGAAAAGGTTACTTGATTGATGGAGCCTGTGCTTGGGCCTATTACAATGCCCGGGATACCAAGACAACATTCTCTATGCCCACAAAGAACGACCGAGGCCCGCGTATGCTGTACACTTACTCAATCTTCTATACGTCAGCAAATACTTTTGCTGAAAATTTCAACTTGACGGACAGCTTTGCGACGGTGACCCATTTTAGAAAAGGGGCACCTGTTCTGCTACCTCCCGGAAATGATGAAGAACACGAACTTGCTGATGCGCCTTTAGAGGCTTCAAGGGAGGCTAATTTCCCTGAAGAAGTCTATGAACCGCTACGGGTTTCTTTAAAGGTTGCAAAATCTCCAATCAAGGAGAAGAAAAGAAAGGCAGAAGAACCATATTCTCCTGTCTCTAAGAAGAAAACCGCCATTGACTCTTCAAAAAGGGTCACTACCCGATCACAGTCTCGACAACAGGCTGAGTCAGCTCACAGAGAGGAAGAGACGACTCCCACCTCAATCCAAAAATAGACACAAGCTGTCGACGTAGAGAGTCCTGAAGAGCCTCTACGTAGGAAGAAAATAGCTTTCAGAAAGAAAGCAAACACTCTCCCGATACCCCTCCGTACATCGGTCTTGGCTAGTACTGCCACTGGGGTTAGGATGTCTTCTCCTATACCTCCTCCTGAGCCTGAGCAGGTGATAGATACACAAGAAGGAACTACAGGCGGAGAGACTACGGAGATAAGAGATGAGGGTACGGAAGCAAGAGAAAGAACTGCATCTTTAATTACAATCAATGAGTCAGAATCGTCTCTTGCAATGAGAGCAGCTGATCCTCTAGTTTCACCGAGTTCCCGTCGTGCTGAGGAAGATCGACTAATGATCGAAGCTCTGGATGGATGTGACTTTGGCTTCCATGATGAAGATCCAGTCGATGCAATTGCCGATGAGGAAGCACAAGAAGAGGCTGCAGATGACGAGGAAACACCGGCAGAGGATGTTAATGACAACATAATTTCGAAAGAGGATGCTGCTTACTAGGCATCACAGGAGAAGAATGCTGCTAATGAAGTAGCACCGGGAGAAGCTATTGTCACCGATCAAAGAGGTATTTGATTGATTTTGACAATCTTCATTTATAGATCAAATAAATAATATTTTAACCTTCACCCATACAGAAATCCAACCTCCTACAGTTCTTCCGGCATGCACTGACATGGTCCAGACAGAGGTGATAGCCAGTGGCAGCCGTCATCTATCAGGTGGCTCCGAAGCGGGAAGTAGTCAAGCAATAATGTCTGAAACTACTTCCGTAAGGCTCCAGCCTGTTTCACTAAATGACAATCTTGTCACCAAACCAAGCGTCGGTAAGTTGCCTTCATTTTGATCTTTTTGATAGTCCTTAGCGACAATAAACTGATGATGTTCATTTGATTTTGCAGAAGAACATCCGGGAGGGGCAACCAGCTCCACCATGGTTCCCATATCAAAAGAGGCTATGGCCAATGTTCGAGATGCTGAACTTCTACCTTCACAAGCATCTGCTGCCGAAGCTTCTATAGGAGTAGTTGCCACACCTAGTGCAGTGGCTACTAACAATTTTGTAGTTGGTTCCTTCACCAATTTTTTTTACTTTATTAGGACCTTTAGTAAAAAGGACAATAGAAAAAGAAACTGTTGGTTTCAATACTGTCATGGGTCCAACTTCCTACCTGATCGGAGGCATTCGAGATCAGGGTGATGAGGCTTAGGCCGCTTATCTTGAACATATGTTGGATGAGTTGGAAGAATCAATCAAGATTTACAAAGACCTTAATCGAGGGAAGGTAGAGACGCTCGTGACTGCCGAATTCAAGAGAATGGTTCAAGAAGCTGAGGTCTCGGAAGACGATTTTAAGAATTTCTTGGACACTTTCGCCGCAAAATCTTTAGAGTTTGATTCTCAGCTCAATATAATAGCATCTACTGCTGGGTAAAAGGAGAAGAAGGTTGCTTATTTGAAGGCAGAGTTCGCTCGGCTTCAAGAGGAGTTGAGAGTCGTTCAACTTGCTATTGAAGAAGAGATGACATAGCATCAGGCCGCAGTTCAGCAACTGGACGTTCTGACCCATGAGAAGAATAAATTTGTCAAGTTTTATCAGGTTGAAATTGCTCGTCGATTAGTCACCTTGCCAACATTCGACGCTAAATCTGGAATGGCAGAGGCTAGGAGACGAGTGCTAGATTCTCGTGATGAACGGCTCCAAATTTTGAAGCAACAGATTGCTGATCTTATGACCCTACCGGCTGAATGAAAGAAAATATTTTGTATTTTCTTCTTTGCAATATGTCTTTTAGTAATATCTTTCACCTTTATCAATGAATCAATGAAAAGACATTATTTTGTGGCTCTATTATTTGTTGCATATCCTGTTACAGATATGAATAATAGCGATAGAAAATATATTCAGAGGTTTAGGACATGATATATTTCATGATTTAGAAAATAATTATATTCCTTATATCTGCTCAGAGGTAATGTGGACATGGCAGAATATAATTTTTTGAATATCATTATTTCGGTAGACAACTTAATCAGAGGTAATCAATACGTAACAAGTTGCTGATATAGATGAACGGATGAATCGTCAGAATAAATGAACGAAATGAATCATCGGGATGAACGGATGAACCGTCAATTGGATGGAGCGAACGGATGAAATGTGGGATGAATGGAATGAACGGATGAACCGTCAGATGAATGGAATGAACGGATGAACCGTCGGATGAATGGAATGAACGGATGAACCGTCGTAATAAATGGAATGAATGGATGAACCGTCGGATGAATGAAATGAACGGATGAATCATCGGATGATAGAATGAATATTGTGAAGAACACGTCGTAATAAATGGAATGAACGGATGAACCGTCGGATGAATAAAATGAACGGATGAACCGTCGGATGATGGAATGAATGTTGTGAAGAACACGTCGCTTCGGTTCTCGTAATAGACCATCTCAAGAATCTCTGCCTATAAATAGAACAGAAATTTAGATGGAATTATCAGTTTCAATTTTAACACAAAATGTCGTCTGAAGATGCATCCAAGAAGGCTGAGATCGTCCCAAAGGTCGAAGAAGTCGCTGAGGAACATCCAGCCGAGCCAACCCAGCCAAAGCAGATGGAAGCGGACGAAGGTTCATCTGCACCCAAGCCGCAACGTGATATCTTGGACTTCCTAGTTGATCCAGGGAAGACTGAAGAAGAGGAGGCTATGAGGATGGCCGCTTGCATTTTCTAGTAAAATCGAGCAAGGATGTCCTCGGCTCTTTTGCCGACTATATTTTTGAAAAGGACGGCAGTGGTCCTCGTCATGTCTTTAAAAAGGACGATAGTGATTCTCGTCCTTGATATCATGTAATATCGTTTATGATAAAATAAAAAACTTTATTTATGAACTATCTTGTCGCATTTACAAGAAATCTCTTTTGCATTTATATATAGTACTTTTTAAGGAATTTGCCATTGATAGGCATCATCATAACTCAACCGTCCAGCTCTGTAAGTTGATAGGCTCCATTTGAGAAGACTTTACTTACGATATAAGGCCCTTTCCATTTCGCATCAAACTTGGTTTTGCTCATATGAGTCATAGTCATAGGACATCTGACTATTAGAACAAGTTCTCCCTTCTGAAAGGCTCTGACTTTAACTTTACGGTTAAAAGTCTTTGAGATGCGGGCTTGATACAACTCAATATGTTGTTGAGCCAATAGCCGCTTCTCGTCAAGTGCCTCCAATTCTTGAAGTCGAAGAAGATCATTGTTCTCTGTAGTAAGTTCGTTAGTGATGGCAATTCTCAAAGAGGGAATTTGAAGTTCCAGAGGTAGAACTGCTTCACAACCGTATACCAGAGAGAAAGGTGTACAGCCTGTGGGGTTGCAGACCGTAGTATGGTAGGACCATAGACATTCTTCGAGCTTTTCACTCCAGTTCCATTTGTTAGTAGACACAAACTTCTTAAGGAGTTTTATGATAGTCTTATTGAAGGCTTCAGCCAAGCCATTAGCAGCAGGGTTGTAAGCTGTAGAGGCGACATTGTCAATCCGATGATCGTCACAGAACCTGGTAAACTTTTGACTGATGAACTGAGGTCCATTAACGTGAATGATTCGTCGAGGTACACCAAATTTGTAAACAACATGGTATTTGAGAAAGTTGATGACGCTGCTGGTTTTGACTTCAGCCAAAGGTATAGCTTCGGCCCACTTGGAGAAATAATCCGTTATTACTAGTATAAACCGTTGTCCCTTAGAAGAAGGGGGATTGATAGGACCTTTAATATCCATGCCCCAAGCTTCAAAAGGCCAGGAAACAACAGTCGGATGAAGGAATTCCGACGGTTGATGGATGAAATTTGCATAAATTTGACATGCTCGACATTTCCTTGCATATTCGATGGCATCAGATACCATAGAGGGCCAGTAGTAACCCATTTGTCGGATACGATCCTGTAGTTTAGGGCCTGGTTTTTGTGCTCCGTGGACATCGTCATGAGCTTCACGCAATACCTGCTTCGCTTCATCACCAGCAAGACAGCGCAAAAGTAGGCCGTCATAAGTCCGTCGATAGAGAGTCTTGGTGGTCTGATTATAGTAGAATCGAAGAGATCGTCGACGAATACTCGTAGCCTCCTTAGGATCTTCAGGGAGTATGTCATGAACTACGAAGTCGATGAAAGGAGCTCTCCAATCTTTATTGATAACATTGACTTCGGCGAAGTTACTGAACTCAATGTTGCGATTATTTTCAATGCAGAACAACTCTATGTTGGAAACAACAACTACTTGTTGTCTTTTAACGGGGATTGCTGAAACTACCACGAGATTAGCTAACTCATCTGTCTCAGTGTTGCAAGCTCGTCGGACATATTCAATAAAGAAAGCCTTGAATGATGTAGCCATATAAATCGCTGCTTCATGATAGGGTACTAGATCTTGATGGCAAACTTCGTATATTCCTCTAACCTGATTGACAACCAGTTTAGAATCACCATAGACTTCAAGATATTCAACCTCCAATCGTTTAGCTAACTGGAGTCCAATAAGCAAGGCATTGTAATCAGCCACATTGTTAGAGCACGGCTGATCTAAGGAATAAGCTCTTTGGATAGCTAATCCTTCTGGAGAGACTAGAACAATTCCAACTCCTGCAACAATGGTCCCATTTGGTCCAATCTGGGATGCTCCATCGAATAACAGACGCTAGGTAGGAAATTCTTCAGAGATCATGTTTGATTCTAATATTTCGTCTGGAATTTCGTCATAAAGCTTAGATGTCTCCGGAACAGGATGAGCTGCTAAAAAGTCAGCCAGTGCTAGACCCTTAACAGACTTTTGCAGAACATAAACCATGTCATATTGGGCTAACAGAATGGCCCATGTAGCTAGTCAAGAATTGAGTGTGCTGAGCTTCTTTATCAGTACCCGAAGAGGATTAACTCGGGAAATGACGTGAATGGTTTGGCCAATGATATAATGTCGAGTCTTTTGAACAGCGAACATAAGAGCTAAGAATTCTTTCTCTACCGGACTATAACGAAGTTCAGCACCAATCATAGTGCGACTAAGATAGTAGATGGCTTGTTCATGGCCTTCTTTGTTCTTCTGGGCAAGTAAAGCACCAAACGAACGATCCATAGCATGGACATACATTAAGAATGGTATGCCTGAAATTGGTGGCACTAAGACTGGCGGGTTCATCAGATATCGCTTTATATCATCAAATGTTTGTTGACATTCTTCGGTCCAAACGAAAGATACACCCTTCTTCATTAACTGAGTAAATGGTCTGCAGCGTCCAGACAAATTTGAAATAAATCTTTTGATGTATGCAAGTCGACCTTGGAATCCTCGTAGCTCTTTTAAGTTGCATGGAGGACGCATCTCTTGAATGGCTTTGATCTTCTCAGGATCCAGGTGTATACCTTTAGAGGTAATGACGAAGCCAAAAAATTTACCACTAGAGACACCCAAGAATGACTTGGTGGAATTCATTTTTAGTTGATGTTGACGCATTAGATTGAAGATAGTTCTTAAATCTTGGATGTGATCTTCCTTTAGATGACTCTTGACAGCAATATCGTCGACATAACATTCGACAGTCTTGCGCAGATGATCTCGAAAGATGGTACTCATAGCTCGTTGGTAAGTTGCACCAGCCTTCTTGAGACCAAATGGCATCACAGTGTAGCAGTAGACTCCGCGAGGAGTGCAGACAGAGGTATATTTTTCATCTTCAGGATTCATCCAAATCTGATTGTATCCAGAGAATCCATCCATGAAGGATATTCTTTCAAACCCGCAAGTATTGTCGATCATGACATCTGTAATAGGGAGAGGAAACTCATCCTTTTGACAAGCTTCATTAAGATCCCGAAAGTCGATGCAAACTCGAACTTTGCCAGTTTTCTTCAAGACTGGGACAACGTTGGCTACCCAATCAGGATGTTGTTCTTCTCTAATAAAGCCACAAGCTATGAGCTTTTTGACTTCATTATCAATTGCGTCCATCATTTCTGGCTTGTATCGCCTTTGCTGCTGTTTGACTGGCTTTGCATTAGGCAAAATATTCAGTTTATGAGTAGCAACTTTGGGATCTAAACCTGGCATGTCTTCATAATTCTAAGCAAAAACATTAATGTATTCTCGAATAAGAAGAATTAATTCTTGCCTATCCGCCTCTGGGAGGTTCTTGCTGATGAATATTGGACGAGGTGACCCGTTTTCTCCTACATTAATTTGAACCAATTGATATTCGGTAGGAGGTTCCCGTTGTTCGAATCGGAGTTCCCATTGGGTATCCATTCGTTGAACCCAAGGATCTATTTTGTGATTTTCTTCGATATCCTCGTCATAGCCTTCTGGGAGTTCAGCGGAGACCATGTTAGAAGATACAATCAATCGATGAACTTGACCAACGCTGGTGTCAGAATCCCATGATCTGGAATATGAAGAGTTAGAGCGCTCCTCATTATCGGATTCGGAGACTTCTGGAGATAAGACCAGAGGTAAAGTATATCCGAGACCTCTTTTCGTCCTGCTGTAGTACATCTCTGATTTTCCTTTTGGAACAACCGTACGGATAGGAGTTCGTCTACCCTTACCATAATTGAGGCCATTCTTGAAGTCATAACCCATCTTTCGGATGATGTCTTTTGATTGTTGACTATAACTATGAAGTTGTAGACGTCCCATATCATTACTTTTGCTATCATCCGTATAGCTGAATTTTTGTTCTGGCCCTTTACTAAAAAGTATTGGACTCTCGCCTCTCTTTCGAAAAGGGACAACAAAATATGAGTCATCTGGATGTTAAAATACGACCTCTGTCTGAAGGAATTGTACGACCCCTATTGTAAATGACTGAAAGCTGTCTAGCATATCCAAATAGCATTTAGTATGATAAATGACATCAGTATACTGGAAAGTAGATGCTTTTTCATTGATTTGTACATCCGTATTTACAACAAGACCTTTAGCCTTAGCAGGCTTGGTCAGATCGATTACGAGAGGAGGAAAAAAAGAGCAAGGAGGATTAGACTTATCGCGACGAAGGTCGATAACAAGCGGCTCAGAGGAGGTGAGCTCCCTTTTATCCTTGTTATGACGTAAGTCGATAACCAGTGGCTCAGAAGAGGTGAGCTCCCTTTTATCCTCGTTACGACGTAAGTCGATAACCAGTGGCTCAGAAGAGGTGAGCTCCCTTTGATCTTTATTACCACCAGTTGATTGCTTCCGGGCCGACAGGTGAATAGCCAGTGGTTCGGAGGATTGAGGATGAGAGACACGCCCTTTGACAGGTATGATGAGAGTGTCATTGGGCACTGCTTCTTGTTCTTCCTCAACATCCATGGCCAGTACTACCTTCATAAACTCTTCTTTATAAATGCGAGCGTCGTTGCAATATGCTTCAACGCCTTTAAAAGGATAGAGATCCGCAATTTCTTTTTGGACCTCTCCTTTGTCATCAACGTACTTGAAGCATTGATGGAGAGTAGAAGGAACAATATTGTGTTCATAAAGGAATGGTCTCCCCAGAAGAGCATTGTAAGAGCAACCATGATTATCTATGATGTAGAAGGTCACCTTCGTGCGAAGATTGCCAATTTGGAGTTTTAGGCGTATCTTGCCTAAAGGTTCACTCCTTCCCTGGTTGAATCCCAGGATGGTGGTGATAGTGCCAGAGAGGCTATGCACTGGAATCTTTAGAGCATCTAACATTGTCTTCGGCATGATACTGAGGGCTGACCCTGGGTCTATCAGAATATGGTAGACCTTCATGGTGTCGACATATCCTGTAAAATAAAGAGGACGGTCATGTCGATTGTCTTCCAACAATATGTCATCTTGTGTGAAGCTAATATTTGGAATTAATTCCAGCACACTGTGACAGTGGAGACAAGAGACAGGTTCTGATTCAGGTTTCTTGAGAAGAGTTAGGCAAGTTTCTGCCTGCATCAAAGGCACACTCAGTGTTTTTCGAGTCTCTTCAGAGAAACGTAAGAGCTCGAAGATGGATAGCCTGGCCGGTGTGTTAGCCAATTGAGCCAATATGTCAAAGTTGTACGGCTTCTCAAGTCCTGAAGGAGAAGACTTCTTTAAAACTTTGTCGAAGAAAACTTGTTGTTTGCCTTTGTCGGCTGCTGTTGGTTTAGGAGGAGTTGGTTCCATAACCGGTAACGATATAGAAGGGATGTCCTCCGTAGAGACATGCTGTACTAAAATAGCCTCAGAAGATGAAGCAGGATTCTCCTGAGTTTCGGGATGCTCCTGTAGATAGGTTTTCCCTGACCTGGTGCCCAATAGGATCTCTTCTTCGACTATGGGGTCAAAAGACACCATATTGCAGCTCTTTGTCTTTCCCTTAGAGCGTTCTTTCTGCTTGGAGGAAGAAGGAACTTCGAAATCTGAAACAAGATCAGGATGAATCCACATGATCTCGCCATTATCAAGGGATAAGGGGACAATACCTTCACTTCATGGAGAAGGAAGATTCTCAATCTCCAAAGTGGCCCTGGGAATGGGGGTGATGCTACTCTGCACCACTTATGGGAGAAAATCACCGAACTGTACAGAAATCATATTGGCTGTAACAGTCTTTTCATCCTGTTGGAGAGTGATAACACCGACGTTGACCAACTATTGAATCTTGCCTTTGAGCACATAGCATGCCCGAATAGGATGACCTATGTGTTAGGGTTATATACTAAAAGCATCACTTTTGTAGTAACCTTATTTCCTTAAATTTTGAATGAGAATCATATGGGCAAATGTTTGCATATTGTATTTGTTGTAAGTGTTAATACAAATGTCTGATATTCTATATTGTAGATAATATGGTTTGTGGTGTCACACAGAAGATCATATTATCAGTTTCCTATGGAGTATATAAATAGTTCACAACCTAGATGGACTTGGATAATCTATTGGAAAGGTTGTAGTGTAATATGGTATTAGTCTATCTTGACTATAGGTTTACACTAGTACACTTTGTGTGTATTGAACAGGACCACTTGAGGTTGTTCTCTTTGTACTGACTACATAAGAGAACAAACACCTCTGTTATTATGGATGCTTGTACTCGTAATTCGGATATAATAACGGACATGTATATGCAATGTGCATTACTTTGACTCATAAAAGAGTGAGATTCATTATGGATCAACAACCTCTATGAATTGGGTAATAACATTGTATGTATGATGGGCTGTTGATTATAAATGGAATCCATGTCCCGATACATCGGGTTGATGATGTCCTCTTAAGGAGCTCATAAGGATTGTCATGTAAACCCTGCAGGTGGATTATATCCGACATGACAAATAAAGTTGAGTGGTACTACTTAAGGATAAAAGATGTCGAATCAATATAGTTGTCAGTAACTTAATTTGATCAACGGACATACGATATCTTAACATGGGGAGCCAAACGAGCATATAATAAAAGGAGCCCACAAACGTAATTTGGGATTAGGGAGGTAGTGCAACAATAGCTCATTAGTGGACCGAGCTATTGTTAATGGGCCTGGATTGTGTGTTCGGGCTGAACACGGGATATCCAGATCCGTTAGGAGGCCTAACCCTAATTTCTCCTTATGGTCCCTGCCGTAGCCTATATATATCCACTATTCTCTGGCCTCCAGATTAATGATTAGAAATCTAAAATTTTCTCTAAATTCGTGATTCACGTAAGGAGAGAAAGAGAGTGCTGCCAAGGAGAAGAAAAGGTTGGGAGATCGTCGTCCACACGACGTCGAACTCGAGGAAGGAATACGTGCAGAAGATCTTGGGGTCGTTCGCTCGAGATTGCCAGGAATTATTTATCTCCTTTCTGCCGCAGGTATAATTCGTGAACC
The DNA here is from genome assembly GCA_029216955.1 of Iris pallida. Lineage (NCBI taxonomy): Eukaryota > Viridiplantae > Streptophyta > Magnoliopsida > Asparagales > Iridaceae > Iris > Iris pallida. The sequence continues at coordinate 5,793,975 of JANAVB010016798.1, read as the reverse complement.
CTAGTTTCCGCCTATGAAGGGTTAGAACACGTATTTGTTCTATTTAACTTTATATCGATCAATACGCACACCAAAGGAAGGGTCCTGGGAATCCCCAGTTCCATCACTATGAACCTGTGATAAACACAATACTTAGGGTGATCAGTTTTATCGACTTCGTCAGGCTTCTTCGGGTCAGGGAGTTGCAATTTATTGCTTTTAAGCAAACAGTCGAAGATACTCGTTGTATTATTTTTATCAAAAGAATACTCTACTTTTGGGTGAGGTTCCTTTGGTGGAGGTGCAGAAGGAGCAGAGGTAGACATAGGTTGAGCCATGTTAACGGCCAAAGATTCCTTGCTCTTGAGATTGATGTTCAAGGTTTCTTTGCCCTTGTGGTTATTCTGGCGATTACTGCTACCGGATGCAGAAGGCTCATCTCGATCAGGGTTAGACATGTGCACCCCCAACTGTTTGAACTTCTCAGCTCTAACTTCAGCTGCTTTAGCATTGACGATGAATGACGGCCAGTCCTTGAACTGTGTTTATCCCGTCCACATGCTGATGATAGGCAACAAGTTTCACTTATAAGTGTCTATCGTTACAATAGATGGGGTTCCGGAAGGCATTTTGAGTGCTTCTCGACGGAATCGTTCAATAAAACTCTCAGTAGTTTCATTATGTCTTTGCTTGATCTTGTTGAGGACGGATATAGTCATATCGTTGATAACCACATAGAATCGTTCCAGGAACATCTGCTTGAGCCCGGCAAATAAAGTGATAGAGCCGTCAGGCAGGCTGCGGTACCAATCGTATGTTGTGCGACTAAGCAGCCGACAAAGACTCTGGTAAGAAGAGCATCGCTTGGCTGGATCTGGAGAGTCATTACCTCAAAATAGTTAATGAACTGACTCGGAGAAATGCTGCCGTCAAACAGCATGATCGTAGAAATCTTGTACTTTGTAGGGAATGGGACTTCCTTCCATTCAACCGGATAAGGTTGTTTGATCCCCAGCCTATGTAGACCATCTTTCTCTTTGAAGGCCTCGAACTGAGTATACAGAAGTTTTATAGCCTCATTGGCATCTCCTGGGGATGGAGAAGTAATGGGCTGGCTTACCGTGTTAGAAGGAGGAACAGCATGGTAAGCACTACCCCCAGCCCCTGAATGACTGGGTGTAACTTGAATAGGTATTGAGGCTACTGGAGGAGACGGTACCCCAGACCCGTATTAACCGGCACCGATGATGCTATAATCTCGGGATTTACCGCAGGTGCATTCGGTGATACTGTATGTTGAGCTACGATAACGGCATACATATTTGTGATCATTTCAGTCATGATCTTCAATTTGTCTTCCAGTGCGGCTATTCGTTGCTCTTGACTTGCCGAACTAGAAGCGTCTGGATCTTCAGTAACAATATAAGCTGACACTTCTCTGGGTACAGTAGAAGACACTGTCTGCTCTGAGCTTTCGCTATATGCATCATAATCAGAGAAAGAATTATCTCCTGAGTGAGAAATGGAGAGATGTCCAGAGGGATCCGATTGTGTCTCGGCTTCGGGATCGGGTGTGTCGGAATACTCCTTCAGAAGATTCATAGAGTAAATCTAGATATCGTTGACTGGGCTTGCTGGGCTTACTGTGCTTTGAACACTTCCTACCCCCAGTGTCTCGAGAAGCCATATTTACAGAGGCATAGAGCACCTTGTCTTCGTCTTCTGACATTGGTTCAAAAGTTAAACGATCGAAGACAGTTCGTTTTGTTGTCTGGCAACAACACTTGATAACCACCTTGTGATTACAATGGCGTTCCAGTGGTTGGATTGGAGGTGTTGAAGTGTTGTCCCCCTTCTGCTTGAGGTGTTCCCGAAGATCAGGGATATATTCTTTGACGACATTCGGAACATGATTCTGATTCTTCAGATGTTTTGTCCCATGAGTATACAGAGAACTACTCAACTTGTTGGCATGGGTGTCAGGATTTTTCCTCCTGGAAGTTTGATTTTGATGCAAGTTTGCCTTCTACATTGGTTGCTTGCGTTTATTGATAAAAGTCCGATAATCGACAAATTTACCCCCAGGGGCCTCCGTCTGAGACACTAGCAATTTCCACTGCTTTGAGCAGGATATCCGAAGAGTCGGGAGATCTTGGAAGTGTACTAATGGAGTAGGCAAGATGCCTCTCTGATCAATATTCTTCTCTTTAGCAGGGAGAGAAGAACTCTTGTTTGAGAGAGTTTTTGTACTGTTTGGTGCTGAGACACGTTCAGATGGATCTTCCGAGGTAAAAACCGAAAAAGACTGGAAAAAGACCAAAGGGCCTTTTCCTTTATTTTTGAAGAAGGGGTGACCAACGAGCGTTTCCCTCTGTTGTTTTCCAGGTTTCGGACTACGGAAGATTGAGAAAAGACCAAAGGGTTTTTTCGTTTGTTCTGAGACAGAGGAGTAATAGTCAAAATACTACCCCCTGTGGGTTGCGCAGGAACAGAAGAGGCAACAACTTGCACTTTGAAGGAGATGAGAGATGGCTCTTTGGCTATAGAACCAGCAGGGGGTACAACCTGTGTTCTGGAAGAAGCAGCAAGTGAAGCCTTGGTTACAGAGGGCTTAACTTGCGCTCTGGTTGAAGAAGTAATAGATTGCGCAGGAGGGAAAGAGGTCGCCAACTGTGCCAGAGGGAGAGGAGTTTTGGACTTTGCTATAGTAGTATAAGTCATAGATTACGCTGTGGCAAGAGGAGCAGCGTGCTGCGCTTGGACCGCAGGAGTTTTAGATTGTGCTTTGGCAGAGTTAGTAGTTAACTGCGCAAGGGCAGAAGTTGCCATTGGTCACCTGTCAGAAGAAACAGCAGGCTACGCCGAAGGCTTCGGTGTCAGCACTGAATGGCTCTTGCTCTTGGCAGAGGTCACAGTGCGACGAGTATCCCCAGAGTTGATCATCACTTCGTAGGCAGTCTGGTTGACCTTCACAACCAGCGTCTTCTGTGTCTTTCCGATAGACGCAATGTCACATTAAATTGTCACTTTCTCGTCGGAGGAGAAAGTCGTCCCCAGCAGAGTTGCCATTTTATTTGTAAAAACAAAATTTTTATTTCACAAACATTAAAGAATAGTACAAAAGTACAATAAATTCTGGAAAAGTACAACTTTATGAATCCGATCTGAAGATGATCGCTTTATCCCTTGGACTATGTGAACTTTGAAGACGATAGCCTCTGAAGAATGTAGCAGCACTTGGACAACAACTCCTGATCTCTGATGATCTCGAAAATGATCTGATGTCCTTAATAAAGAACTTGAAACTCTATTAATAGAGTTCTAGAAATAACTGTTTTGTAGTTATTCTGGATTGCGCATAATGGACTGCGCCAGTGACAGATTGCGCAGGCTGTAAACTGCGCTGGCCTTTGGGCAGTTGCTCGATCGTGGGCTAACTGTATTTAGACGCGTGGCATTGTTTGATTAAAATGCGCTTGGTCGTGTACAGGCGGTTTCCACGTGGCGAACAATTGATGGCATATAAGCCACGTAATAAATGTCAGTTATCTTCAAAAAGCTTGATGGATCGTACCCCTTGAATAGTGCTAGCTTCAGACTGCACTAAGCTCTGATCAATGGCTTGCGCTGGGATTTGGACAACTGGATCGCGCTAGGATTTGGACAGCTGGACCGTGCTGGGATTTGTACAGCTGGACCGCGCTGGGGTTTTGACAGCTGGACCGCACTGGGATTTGGACAGTTAGACCGTGCTGGGGTTTTGACAGCTGGACTGTGCTGGGATTTGGACAGCTGGACCGTGCTGGGGTTTTGACAGCTGGGCCGTGCTACGATTTGGACAGCTGTCCTAGAATGCGACGCGTCACAGGAAACGAGCAGACTCCTCGCTTTTCAGGCTGTCAGTAGATTTGATTTTCTTGTCAGGTAATGATGGCTTTGCCACGTCAGCATAGCGCGCTGGGGCAGTGACGCGGTTCAGTCTCGCGCGGTTGATTTTTGTCACTGTTTATGTTAGCGCTGTTCATTGATAGGTGTGCAATTTGGACTTCTGTGCACTATTTGATGGGTACAACTTGATTTTTAGGACTTACAGCGATAAGATAAATCATAAGCGTAAAACGAGGGAGAATACAGTAATTTATAGTGTACATCTATGTACCAGTATTGTCATCAACTTTTTCTACTCCAAAGCAACAAGAGTGCCTCAGAGGCAGTCCGTGTTTCGACGAATGCATTGCTCTGACGATGAAAAGTTGGTATGTGTTTCATCCAACATGGCATCTTGGGGTCCCGCTTACGGGAGCCCCAATCAAAGAAGGTGGACAATGAAACCAACTTTTTCTCTCAGTTTCGCAAACAGAAGAAAAAGAAGTCTACTAAGAAATAGCCAGCAGGCTGTCACATCTGAAGGCGTCTATATGGGTCCTCGGTCGAAGACGAGATTCCGTATAAATGACGAGGACTTCCAAGCTGTTGGTAGTATTCCCTCAGAGTCTGAAGCAGATGACCTTCACACTGGGGGTAGCCTTCCCGATGACGATGATCTCTTCGAGTCTGACGACGACTTTCTACCTCCCCTACCAGAAGATGAGGGACTTGTCAACTCAGAGACAAACATCATCAGCACCAGTTGTACTGTTTCCTCTGTCCGTCCCCGCATGTTATCTACATGCATGGCGGATGGCGAAAGACCTAAAGAAGCAAGCGAGCAGACCAACAAACGGCTAGAGGGTCTTGAAACAGTATTTTCCAATATCACTGATATGCTTACCAGTATGATGGTGTTCCAAGCTACAGAGGCTGTTCCTCTACCTCAACAAAGCATTCGGCACACGTTAGTCTGGCTCATAGCAACAACCCTTCTTTACTACAGAAGGAGTATCATTCCGTTGTGCCTCCTCCAAATATTATAAATGCTGGGGGTGGTCCTTCACCAATGACGCCTGACAACTATAGAACAGCCTTTTCTTAACACCTGCTCAATCAACAGGATGCAATTGATTCTCTGGTTTCCCATCTCGATACCAACTCACACAAAGACGTGCTCCAAAAGATGGGGATATCTCAACCCTATCCTCCTGAATGAGAGAATGCTACTTTTCCTCCTAACTACAAGCCGCTGATGTTAAATTCATTTGACGGGATGACTTCTCCTCGCCAACACATGACATACTTCAACACACAGACTATACACTTACCCAAGGATGACCCGTTCTTGTCAAAGCTGTTTATTAGCACCTTACAGGGGGTAGCCTTTGAATGGTTCTGCAGTCTGCCTGACGGTTGTATCAATTCTTTTAAAGACTTGGAGAGGTTATTCCTCAACAGGTTTTACGAGAGTGGCATGCATGTTAGTATGTCCACCCTCATCGAGACCAAGCAAAGGAGGACTGAGTCTGTTATTGCTTTCATCGAACGCTTCAGGCGGCTAGCGTTGAAGATGCCCTTCGGTATACCATACTCAGAACTTATGGATACTTGTCGACATAACTTCCTTCCTACAGTGAAGTTCTGTCTGGGTATACATAAGTATGATACATGGCCCACTTTTATTGGGGCCGCTGATGCTGCTGAAAATGACATCCCTAATCTGGAACTACTGGGGTCGAAAATACCCAAATCTGAAGACAAAGGCAAGCACCCTCAAAATATCCCTGTCCGTACGGGTAAAGGGAAAGAAGTCTTGATGGTCGACACTTCCAAGGGAGCTTCCAATTCTCAGGGCACCTCTGACAAACCTAAGGAGACTTTCTCCTTTGACGAAGACGATGTTATTACCATTTTTTACACATTGACGAAGGGTAATAAACTGACACTGCCTCCACCATGACGTCCTACGGAGGCGAACCAACTCAACGATCCCAAGTACTGTCTTTATCATCAGTACGTGCATCACTCTACCAAGGATTACATCGTCCTGAAGAAGAAGATACAACAGCTTATCGACAGCCAAGTGATCAACCTTGAAGCTGTAGACAAGGTCATATCTTGTAACATAATCTCTCTTCAATTTGGTGACTTTCCTCCCACAGAAGTCCCAGACGGCGTAGTCCCGATACCTAAGGCAATAATAGAAGTCCTCAACCAGGCGCCAGCTCACAACTCAACCTTGGTGCCACTCACGACAGAACGTGGTGAGATCATGTGGGTCCATCCGGTCCTTATGCAAGAAATGACGCACGAGGTGGTATCTTCCAAAAAAGAGGGGCAAGAAATACAAATCTTGTCATATGGTGTATTCTCTCATTTATGAAGTTCTATATGGCGAGACACAATCTGGGAAGGCTTACCTACGAACTTATGACCCTACACAAGAAGAAGCAGTACATTCTCAAGCTCCTTCTACCCGCACAAGTACAGAAGCCGGCCCGTCTAAAAATACCGATAAAGCTAAACAGAAGGAGACGCGATTTGACATGTCTCTGAAGGCGCCACCTTCCGAAGGCATGGATCGGCCTTACAACTTTGACATACTGGCACAGCTGGCCAATACACCTGCCAGGTTATCTCTGTTCGATCTATTACGACTCTCTAAAGAAACGCGAAAGGCCTTAAGTAAGGCATTACTATGTCGACTCTTATCTCACTGAAGTCAAATCCCCAGCTAAAGACCCTGTCTCCTGTCCCCACTGCCACAGTACTATAGAAATGGTGCCTAACATCTCCTTTTCATAGAAGGACATGCTACTAAAAAATAATCGTCATGATAGACCCTGTACTATACAGGGTATATCGGGGCAATTAAGGTAGATCAGATGCACATCGATCCAGGTTCCTCCCTCAGCATCATTCCTATAAGTTTGCTCTAAATTCTAGGAATCCCTCTGCACAAGCTATCTGCAACCAATACAACTATCATGGCTTTTAATGCTGGAAGAAGCCACCCGCTGGGCAAGATCCATCTCAAGTGCCAGATTGGTGATCTCCGAACGGAGGTTTCTTGCTATGTAATCGATGCCAATGTATCCTACAATGTCTTGTTGGGACGTCCATGGATACACGAGAACATGATCGTTCCTTCCATACTTCACCAGTACTTCAAGACATCAACAGCGATGGCGTTGTGAATACGAAGTTTGTCGATGTCGATCCTTTTATAGGCATTGAAGCCTACTATGGCGATTCGGTACTTTACCAATCTCAGCCCTCCAAGGGTGACGGTAACAAAGCTGGCGATGAAGCTGAAGCAAGTTCATCCTCCACCGATGGTCCCCTGATTATGCGAGTCAAAGGACGTACTACCCCAAAAAGTACTCCAAAGCCTCTCACAATCTGGGTTAAAAAGAAGAATCCTGATAAGCTCAAACCATTGACCATCACACTCCGTAAGACACCTCGGGTGGAGCCTGCTGAAGTCCGTCCTCCCAATCCTGAAGAGTTGCCCTATGTGTTGAACTTAGCCAAGACTGTGGCTCCTCTTCCAGATAATGATCCTCTCAATGAGTATATTAATACTTATAATAATGTACCTTCAGCGGATGATGTTATCCCTGAAGAAAAACTTACGTATTTTCTTAGTAAAGGTTTATCTTTGAATTACTCCGATGTTTACCAATCTGTAAACCAGTATATAGATACAATATACGCTCTAGAGAACGACATAGGTCCACACCATTGCATGTCGGTCACGATGCCTCATCTGCAGGAAAAAGTCTGGCCAGAAGATATCTACTACTTCATCATTCTAGCTAGAAAGAAGGGTGAAGAAATAATCATCTTCGGTCGAATAATTGGTGAAAGAAAGTTCGTTCTGGACTCTACTTCACCTAATCACAACACCGAAGCTGACTATGACTCTGAGAAAATGCAACTCTTCCGATATAGTTGGCAGGCCAAGAATATCATATTGAACATAGGATGTGGCATTAAAAGCGACCAGGGGCTAAACTACGGCCGGGGACAACGGACGTCACTTTTCTCCTCCCGGCAAACCCGAGAACTACTATCAACAAAACGACGTTGGTTTGGGTTATGTCACTCCTCCAACAACTCCTAAAAGATCAGACATCGAAGCAGATCGTTGTTCTCATTCTTCTGATTCCTGCCTTTGGGATTCTGACTCCAACATTGGAGACATGCTCAAAGCAAATTTGTCCGTCAACATGGTGTTAGTTGACCAAATTGCAAATGATGTCCAATCAATCGAGCTTGAACAATAGGCTCAAAAGATGGATACTAGGTGGGAGTTATGTTTTGAACAACATGAACCACCTACTGAAGACGAAGTCGTCCAAGTCAATTTAGGAGATGAATCATCTCTTAAACCAATCTTCATTACCAAAAGTCTGTCTGGCGATTAACGACAATCTCTTATATAGCTTATAAAAGAATACATTAACGTCTTTGCATGGAACTACGAGGACATGCCAGGCTTGGACCCTAAAGTTGCTATGTACCGCTTGAATATTTCGTCTAAAGCTAAGCCAGTGAAGCAGTAGCAACGATGATTCTGACCTGATGTCATGGAGGCCATCGAGAATGAAGTCAAGAAGTTTATTACCAGTGGATTCATTCGCGAAGAACAACACCCTGACTGGGTCGCAAACATTATTCCAGTCATAAAAAAGAACGATAAAGTTCGAGTCTATATCGATTACCCTGACTTGAACTCTGTATGCCCGAAAGATGAGTTCCTTCTATCGATTATTGACGTAATGATCGACAATACTTGCAGTTTCGAGCGGATGTCCTTCATGGATGGGTTCTCAGGCTACAACCAGATTAAGATGTTCTCCGACGATGAGAAGCACACATTGTTTTAACACCGTTGGGGGTATATTGCTATACGGTGATGCCCTTCAGATTAAAAAATGTAGGGGCAACATACCAGCGAGCTATGAACACAATTTTTTGCGATCATTTGCACAAAACAGTGGAATGCTACGTAGACGATATCTCAGTTAAAAGTCGTCTCAAGGGCAACCACCTCCAAGACTTGAGAATGGTGTTCGAACTAATGCGTGCACACCAACTCAAGATGAAACCAGCCAAGTCTTTTCTGGGAGTCTCCAGCGGCAAGTTCCTTAGTTTCTTCATCACTTCAAAGGGTATACATCTTGACCCGGAGAAAGTAAAGGCTATCCTCGATATATATCCCCTAAGAAACCTCAAAGAGCTATGCAGCCTTCAAGGAAGGCTAGCCTGCATCAGACGATTCCTTAAGAACCTTTCTGGAAGGTGTCAACTATTTACTTAACTCAAGAAGAAAGGCACATCTTTCATCTAGACTGAACAATGTCAACACGTATTTGACGACATCAAGAAGTATCTCACAAGCCCCCCAGTTTTGGTAGCTCCAATAATGGAGAAGCCCTTCTTATTATATGTTTGCGCTATGGATCATTCCCTCGGTGCCTTATTAGCCCAGAAGAATGAAGTCGGCCATGAACAGGCAATCTACTACCTCAGCCGTACAATGGTAGGTGTCGAGCACAGATACACACCTGTAGAAAAAGAATGCCTTGTATTGGTATTTGCTATCCAGAAGACACACCACTATTTGTCTGGGCAGACTATCCACATCATATCTAAAGTCAATCCTCTCAGAATACTCATGACTAAACCGAGTTCTCTCAATTCTTGTTTAGCTATATGGGCAATGTTGTTGACTCCATATGATATGTTGTTCGTTCCTCAAAAGGCAGTAAAAGGCCAAGCGTTAGCTGATTTCCTAGCAGCTCATCCGGTGCCAGAATCTTCCAAACTCTACGATGAAATCCCCGATGAAGTAGTGGAGTCTAACACCGCAACTAAAGAAATCCCCATTTGGTGAATGTTCTTTGACGGTGCATCAAGAACATGACCTAAAGAAAATATCATGGACGGAGTAGGCATCGTGCTTGTATCTCCTGAACATCTGGTTATACATCGTGCTTGTATCTCCTGACCATCTGGTTATACATCGTGCATATTCTCTCATGGAACCCTGCACCAATAACGTGGCCGAATATAATGCCCTATTGATCGTCCTGCAGCAGGCAAAACAACTGGAAGTTGACTATCTAGAAGCTTACGTCGATTCTAAGCTAATAGTTAGTCAGGTTCGAGGGGATTATGAAGTTCGTCACGAAGATCTTATCTCCTATCACAAAAAAAAATCGAGTTGGCGTCTACTTTCACTGGATTCTTCATCGAGCATGTTCCCCGACTACAGAATATAGAAGCAGACGCTTTATCCGTGCTTGTCGCCTCCCTGACCGTTCCTACCAATACTCAGTAGTCGATCACAGTGTCTGGTCGAGAACTATTCTGTGTGAAAGATGCTTTGCATATTCATTATAGTTACACAACGGAAACAAATGTCGACATTAAAGACTGGAGATTTCCTTTTATAGACTATGCTATCTATGGAATCCTCCCTGAGAACCCAAAAGAAGCAGTATCTATCCAAAGTTGATCCCTTAGATTTTACTATGATATATCTACCAAGATGCTGTACCGACGCTCTTATGACAGGCTACCGTTACGATGTTTATCAGACACAGAAGCCAAAGATGCACTCCGGGAGGCTCATAATGGAGTTTGTGGTGCACATCAACCAGGCCCCAAATTATAAGATCGCCTCAGACGAATGGGTTATTATTGGCCCACGATAATAGCAGATGCTGTTGAATATGCAAAGAAGTGTAGGTCATGTCAGTTCTACGCCGACTTTATTCATCAACCTTCGGAGTTTTTACACCCGACGGTAGCATCTTGGCCTTTTGAAGCCTGGGGTATGGATGTCGTAAGCCCAATCATCCTGCCATCTTCTAGAGGACATCGGTTCATCCTAGCCATAACCGATTACTTCTCCAAATGGGCGAAAGATATACCACTCACCGAAGTAAAGGCGTCGAACATGATTAGTTTCATCAAATATCACGTTATCTACCGCTTTGGCCTACCTCGTAAGATCATCCATGATAATGGTCCACAATTCGCAAGCCTTGCATTCTATCGGTTCTACGATAGGAATCGAATCTAGAATGTAGCCTCTACTACCTACAATCCAGTGGCTAATGGGTTAGTAGAAGCCTTCAATAAAACCATTATTAAACTTCTCAAGGAGTTCGTGTCTTCAAACAAGCGCGATTGGAATAAGAAGCTCGACGAATGTCTATGGGCCTATCGTACAACGGTCTAGACTCCAACAGGCAGTACGCTATTCCTTCTGGTTTATGGAAGTGAAGCAGTTCTTCCCCTTAGAAGTCTAAATTCTTTATCTTCGAGTAGCCTTAGCCAGTGGGTTGACTACCGAAGAAAGCTACCGTCTGCGACTACAGAAGCTCGAAGCGCTAGACAAAAAATGCTTATTAGCTCAGCAGCGCATTGAGATATACCAAGCACGCCTTTCCAGAGCCTTCAATAAAAGGTGAAAGAAAGAATCTTTCAAGTTGGTGATCTAGTCTTAGCAGTGAGAAGACCAATGGTCATGATGCATAAAACAAAAAGAAAATTTCAGCCTAAATGGGAAGGTCCTTTCATTATAGAATCAGTGTATTCTAACGGTGCGTACCGACTAACCAAGCCTGATGGCGACTTGCTTATGATGCCTATCAATGGCAAGTTCCTGAAGAAATATTATGTGTAACCTTTTGTAAATAATGTTCACATATGTTCAGTCATACAAATGTACAATGCAATGTTTATGTGATTCAAAAAAATATCTAACTATTATTCGTTTCAAGAGTCTTGAATACGCCTTGGATAATAGGTCCTCTAAAATATTTCCCTAGTGGAATCATTACCGTTTTTTGACTCTGTCGAAACTCAATTTGACGAAAACAAGTCATGTCCCTATTACCTCTGAATTATTTTCTGATAATTATTTCACCAGTGGAATGATTAAGAAATGTTTTGCCATGTCCATATAACCTCTGAGCAAAGCATTCATCAAGGATAATCACGTCTGAATTATCCACTCCTACCTAATGTTATATATCTTTTCACGTCCATATTACCTCTGGTCAGATATAGAACATCCTCTGCTATTATGTCCATATAACCTCTATTAGCAGCTTCGTTCAACTTATTATCTATATTTAAAAAAAATTTGAATATAAAATGGATAATAGGTCCACATCAAATTCTCCAGCGGAATACCCACCAGAGATATCCTTACTACGTCCACATTACCTCTAGTTTCGATATTTCACAAAACCATATTCATGAATGTTGAAAGCCAAAAGATTATTTATTCTTTATTTAAACGTCTATTAAGAGACGATAAAAAATGGATACAAGAGCCTCGACGGCTAGAAGAAACAATTATAAACAAAAACAATCTAAGGGATACATAGTCGATTGATATTGTCCCTTAAAGCCGTGATTTTGGCTTCAGACTTCGCGGTAGCTCGGCGGCATGCCTCTTCTTGACGAGCGGCTTCATCATAGAAGAGGATTAAATTCATGTGCTCTCCCTCTAACTTCACCAGCTATTCTTTTAAATAGGCAGAAGTGGTGGCGGTCATTGCAGCCTGAGCCAAGTAGTCCTTCTGCTCAGATGTTGCTGTCCTCAAGTTGGCTTCCAGTTGAGCAATCTTGCTTTGGATTTGCGCAATGTGATTATATTTCTCGGTAATCTGTACAGCCAGTTTATTCTTTGAGGCAGCGCGTGCCTCGCTTGCAGCATTGAACTGACCATACTGATCAGCCAATTCACTGATCTCTTGAATGAGGACATTCTTTCTCGCTTAGAAAGTAGCCTTCTCCTCTGTGAGAGCCATGATCAAAGCCTCATCTTCTGTACGGAACAATGATGTCGGGCTCTGTTGTTTGGCATTCTAGAATCTAGCCACCTGACCCTCCAGATTATTCAGAACCTTCCTTAGAACATTAGCCCGCTCTTCATAGCCGACAATGCTCTCAAGGGCCACCACTTGGCATTCGGAAACAGCCTTCACAGGCCCAAAGGCGGTGTTCCGATTCAGAACTCCAGGAAGCTTTACTTTCAGCACAAAATAGAAAGCTTTGACGACTTTCTCTGCTATCTTGTCGTCTTAAGTGGAGGTCGTCGGAGAAGATGCTTGATGAGTCTCTTCCTCTACAGGAAGAGATGCCTGACAAGAAGCCGAACTTGGCAAGAAAATAATATATGCATCAGTAACAAAAAAGGGAGTACGAAAGAGTTGTAATTTTGTACTTTCGGTATGCTCAGCGCCAGGCTGGGCTACGTCATCAGTCTTGGCATCAGAGAAACCGAGAGCAAGCCCAGTCTGTTCAAGAAGAACAATATCAAGGCCTTGAGCAGCATCAGGCCGGGGATCTTCCACAATCTCAACTAGAACGGAAGCAGATTCTGTAACACCCAATTTTCCAATTGAGGGTAATTTTGAACTTTTGAAGTTATATTATTATTTATTGATATTTATATCACATTATAATTTTTGGTAATTTTTAATCAATTTAAATTTGTTTAAGTCATGACTTACGATTTTGATGTGCTGCTAGTAAAACCCGAGAGACTATCTGACCTATAGCCTAACCATGTCATTAGGATGATTTATTTTTACTTTTGAGCATGAGGGTATTTGGTCATTTGGCCTCTTTGAATTATTTTATAATTTATTGCATTGGTGATGTTAATTTTGACTTTTTGCTAGTTGTGATTTAAGAGACTAACCTAGAAGCTAATCCTAGCTATGGTGACTTAGTTAGCATGGTGAGACCCTAGTCTAACTTAAGTCAACCTCATTTTAGTCATTTAGAATTTAGTTTGAAATAGAAGAAATAATGATAGGTGCAATGACTTATGACTTAAGGATAAAATTCCATGACTTATAAAACTTGGCCCGTGGCCCATGCCTTGAATCCGAACCCTAATTTTAGCCATAAGTGACCAGTCACATAGAGGTCCCCACTCTATTTAAAAACTCATTCACTTGTTCTTGCCTCTTTTGTGCTCAACCAACTCTTAAGAAGGAAAGATAAATCCCTATCTTCATAAATTCCTATTAATTCCATTTTAATTCTTTTTTCATCCAATCTTTTGCAATAGATTCTAATCACCCTCTATTTGATATTCATGGAGAGTAATTTCAGTTTGAGTAAAATTAGGAAGATTTGGCTAACATCGAAAATCAATCGATTTGGGACTTTTTCTTGATCTTTGCACCTATAGGTAAAACTCCTCAAATTGTATTTTAATTCTGATTTATTTGCATATTAGGATAGAACTAGGTGTCCCCTAGCTGGCCCTCTTGTTTAGTAGGAAACCGTGTCCATTTGGTGTCCGTATCGGACACGTATCACTGCTATAATAGATGTGTTTGATGAAATGCTGGAACGGATTGAATCTCGCTTATATTCAAAACTAATTGAACAAATTTTTAGCTCTTTATGTGTGGATTACAATCGTGCTTGACTGAGCATGTTTCTGGACACATTTTGTGTCCAAATTTGGACACACACGTACGTACGAGACATAACACTGTGCCCGTGCAGTCCCCTGATGTACGGGCTCGATACAGGACACGACACGGCCTCTCGTGACCTAAAATTTGGTGGATATATTGGCCTAGTGACTGACACGATACCCATAAAATTTCACGGGTTCTCGTTTAGTGTGTACGAAGAAAATCGACCCGCACTAAAATTTCACACGCACACACGCGCACAGACGTGTCCTGATACGCGTCTCGTACGCACGACATGCTTCACGTGGACACAGGACAGATACTTGGACACATCCCCCTTTACTTGGCGAACCCTAGGACATGAGCGCAAGCTCTCTAGTATCGTGTGTCATGTCCTGGGATACTTTGCACCCCTGCACGAGGCAGCCCCAACCGCCAGTTCTGACAGTATAGGAAATTCGATTATTGGACACCTCGTGTCCATTTGCATGGACACGAATACCCCCAGGACACGTGCTTATAGGAGTAACACCTTAACCACACTCAAATTGGGTTTTAAATGGGGATTTAGTTTTGATTTGGCATCCCTCCTATTATTTTACTGTTTTACACTGAAACTTGATATTTTAATATTGGGTTTCAGTTTTCGTTTCGAATGAATATGGGGTTAGTGTCAGTATATAGTGTGAACCTAGGTGTATTAGGATTGGGCTATGAGTATCAGAAGTTGGGTTTTGGGTTCTGAGAATATAGGATATGGGGACATGTAGTAAGTTGGTTGAACTCAGTTTGAGAGTGGGGGTTTGATTCTGAGATGTTGGGCTCCATTCTCAGGTTCCTGAGATTGTGGGGAAGGGGTATTTACATAAGTTTGTATATGGCTAAGGTTAGAGAGTGGGATGTTGTTAGTTATAGTTAGCTGGTTAGTGGTCTGAGTGTTAGAAGTGGTAGGGCGTTTAGGAATAGTAATAGTCCAGTTTTATATGACCTCCTTTTTGCCCATTCCCATATAGGTTAGTCTTATATCCAACTCTAATATTTTATCTGCCCTACATATAGGATTCCTGTTCTGTCCACCTGTTTGATCATCCATCCCTTGTTGCATTCATTAAAAATACTACTGCATCCCTTAACCCACTGCCTTCACTGTATGTTTGCATAACCCTTGGTATCAGGACCTGTGCTTTAGTAGCCTCAAGTTCAGACTGGAACTTTCAGTTCAGACTTTGAACTCTTAAGTGAAATTCCTATTTGGACATGTATCAGTCCATTGATACTAAGAGTTTTAGCCCTTACTCAAAACAATTTGATTTATCTCTTAGATACATGTGTTCAGTCCTTAAGAACCAGATTAGGACAGGCCAGTCCATGCATTCCCTGTTACCTCTTTTGTTTCATTGTATACTATGTATATGGTGTATATATATATGTACATGATGTAGCATATATATATTATGTAAGGATGTATCTATGTGGTAGAGTATTTGGGATACATCATATGTTTGGATGTTGAAATAGGGTAGTAGTGTATATAGAGTAATGTCATCATATACATAGATGATAGTTAAGATAGTGGTAAGTGTCCTACATGTTGTGTTGGCTAGCCTTGATACAAGGTTATGAGTATATATATATATATTTTATATATATATATATATATATATATATATATATATATATATATAAATGTTGGTATATGGTTAGTTTAAGGTATTAGCCCTAATGTAGAGTTTTCTAAACTAGAGAGACCAATGTTGACCTAATAGCCTAGTTGACCAATGACCAAGGTTTGACCTAATAGTTCAGGATTGACTAGAGTTGACCAAAAGTCAACATTGAGTCTAAATGTGACCAATTGAACTAGTTTGACTAGGTGTTGACTTGGGTTGACCCAAAGTTGACCAAGTTTGACTTGGACCTAGTTTGACCAAGACAGTTGACCAGGTTTGACTTAGAGTTGACTTTGACCTAGATTGACTTAGAAATCATGTAGATTGCATCATAAACTTCATTTACCATATTTTAAACACATTATAACCTGTACTGCTCTATTTAGGACATTGTGACTCCGGTGCAGACATCTGATATTACACTACTCTATTTAGAGTATTAGGCGAGTACATTCTCTGATAGTTCTCTCATTTATTTGTCAATTACTGTACTTCAGTTCTAGTTAGTTTTATGTGATTCTCTGTTACAACACGTATGGATATTTTCGGATTCATGTATGCGACACACTTACCATATTGTCTGGCCTCTATTACTGGAATTATTCTAGAATCATTGCTAGTATCATCGTGTTTGGCTAGACTCATCTCGATTCTTGTGTCTTGTACTGGATTCACTTATATTGCAGGACGGGGCAATATTGAGTAAGACATGCAGACATACCCCAAATCTGAAATCTTCCAACTGGAATCTACTGGAAGCATAGCCATCTCTCGCCTGATCAGTGAGAGATGTGCCTGATACCTACAACAGTTTGTTGGCCCATTAGTCATTGTCAAACCTGATTTTAATAATTGATCAAACTCTGTCTCGATATAAATACAAGTCAACTCAGATGTTTACCTACGACGTTTTGGACACTGCTCAACAATGGTTATCAACAATGTTCAAGACTGAAGTCGTTTGCCATTCCGAATGTACTTCCTGTTAAGCAATGTAATTTTTCATTTTATTGAGTCTAGGAATACATTGTACACTGAGTCGTACTGGGAAATAGGCTATCCGAAAACGTTTTTCAAAACCATCATATTCTTTACAAATGACCTACGTTTTTGAAAAATATTCTTTTTACAAAATTCTTCTGAAGGATAGTTCAAAAAGCCAAAATTTACTTTCTCCAAAAATGAACTGGCAGAACCCCAGGAGAACTCGGGCCGAGTTCGGCCAGAGTTCGGCCATTTGGAACGTTAGTGAACGTTGGGTTTTTGAACTTGGTCATCCTTCAGTTACGGTTTGTTACAAAGAGTTCTGTCCGAATTCTCCCCGAATTCTGTCAGAGTTCTGTCTATGGAAAAGCTATAAATAGAGAAGCATTTCGATCATTTCAAAACACCAATTCACTTTCAATCTCTTCTCTTCTTAAGCTTACATTCTTCCAAAGAGTTCTTAAAATCTTTCATTTTCAAATTCCAAGCCAGTTACAATCCTCCAGTCGATTTGCCAGTACGGTGCGGTCTAGAAGTTTCAAGAGCGAGTGTAATCAGAGGCTTGATAGAAGATTCAACTCTTCATAATTGAAGTTGGACGAGTTCTTCGTATCAAAGCTCGCGTCTGTAGATGTTGCAAGGACTTCGTATGAAAACTTGCGGGATTTTTCAAAAGTAGATTCAACTGGAAGCTAAGTTCTTCCGACTGGACTAGTCCCCACAAGTGGGAAACCAGTATAAATCTCGGTGTTTGCGTTTGCCTTCTGATCACTTTTAAATTTTGTCATTTACTTTTGTGATTATTACTTTATCTGTGATCTAACTGCTAACAAGTTTTTAATTATCAATATTCCGCTGCCTATACTATTCACCCCCCTCTAGAGTATTCTGCTTTACGATTTCGTTCCTACAATTGGTATCAGAGCCAGGTTATATAGGTAAAGCAAGGTAAAACAGTACTTATATTCAATTTTATATAGATCACAGCTTTACACATGGCAACTGTGAAATTCACAAGTGAAGGCCAAGCCACAAACAGACCTCCACTGTTTGACGGCACAAACTATACTTATTGGAAAACACGTATGAGTTTCTTTTTGAAATCTCTTGATTTTGACTTATGGTTTGTAGTTATTGATGGCTATAAAAAGCCACCTCGTATTAATTGTAGAAGCATGGAAAATATTAGAATAATGATCCATGCGGCTCTGAGTAAGAAGCTTATGCGGCTCGCACAGGAGCGGCCCTATGGGGTTCAAAGAAGACTCTCAATCGCATGCGGCTCGGGAGCGTATGCGGTTCAGCAAGGCATATGCGGCTCGATGGACGCCATGTGTGATCCTTCCCTACAGCTGGTCGTTTGAGTAGTGGCCTCATTTATTGCTCCAGCACGATTCACTGTGGCGGCCCTGACATAAAGTTTCATAATGGCTTTGCCATAATGACTGACTCCTCGGGAAAAGAAGAAAATCTATGACCAAATCCGTCAGAAGTCCTAGATTGCCACGTGGCAATCAGTCATATGCGGCTCCCTGAGAACCCGTTCCATGCGGTTCGATACAACGCTAGCTCATGCGGCTCCCTGGGAACACATTTCCTGTGGCCTAATACAACGCCAGCTCATGCGGCTGACAAAGATTACACATATGCGGCTCGATGAAGCATCGTCCTATGCGGCTTACAAAGAGTATCTCTCTTCGGTTCGAGGATCGTCAATCCTAAGCGGCTCTGACAGGACTCATAATTAAGACACGTGGCATGGGATCAATAAGAGATTTAACCGAATCTCAACAAATATATTTGACATCATCGTCATAATTACTGAGATCAGGGCATATCATTTATCATCAAGCTAATGGGACACGTGGCGAGTAATCAGACATTGGCATAATCAATCACGAGGATTTAAAGCAGTTAGCATTAATTGCTCATGAGATATGATGCTATCCGCATTAATGGCCGAGATTCACTATAATCAGGATCAAGGGTTCAGATAGAATGAAGGAGCGTCGACATTCCAAACAGATAATCATTAGCAAACCCTAATGATCACCCCCCACTCTTATAAATAGCCAGTATCATTCCCTTGTAAAAAAAGGTCGGTAACAAAAGAATAAAAAAATAAGAAGAGAGAGATCTACATAGAGAGAGCTCCCCTTTTTTTCTTGATAATCACAGAGAGAGAGAAGCCAGGAGAGCAATCCGAGGAGAGCAAGAAGAACATTTCTTCATCAACGTCGAGCAGATCTTCCCCGAGCCAAGGCTGCATACTGATCGTCCAAGGAGTAAGGCAGAGCGGCCGTCGCTTTCCCGAGCCTCTATCGTCACCCTCCAGAATCAAAAATAAACAATCGTACTTAGTCTGCTGTACCTAGGTTTTCGTCCCTAGGCTTTCTTTGTACGAGCGAGTTTGTATTGTGAGTCTAAGTTCAGTCCTCCGATAATTGTTCTGTTCTTTTATAATCAATGGCAAACACGATGGCGACTCTGCTGGGGACTAACTTCTCCACGGCTGAGGAGTTGGTAACGCAATCAGATGCAGCCAAACTTGGCTCCACACAAAAGAAGATGGTCGTCCGCTTCGACCAACAGGCGTTCGAAGAGATGCTCTCTGAAGGCAGCGCTGGCCCGGCCCAGAAGCGCACCCGCACCACGAAGGCTCGTAAAGAATGGAGACCGAAGTCATTTGCTCCTCCTCAAGCCCTCGATGGGATGCCCTCTGTTGCTCAAGACGGCGAGAAGGATTCTCCTGCGGTCCCACTTCAGATCGTAGACAACTCTGCTGTCCCCAAGTCCGGCAGAAGAAAATATTATGATGCTGGACTTACAGGGACAAAGAGGGACTCTACGCGGACCGAACCGCAGAAGAGTATTAGCCGCAAGGAGAAAGCCCATGCGGCTACAACCGCCGACCGCATAAAGAAAACTCATGCGGCCACATCTGTCAGCCGCATAACTTATGCGGCTACAGTTGCCAACCGCACGGATGAGACTCATACGGCTATTAAAGTCAATCGCTTGCAGAAAACCCATGCGGCCACAGATGCCAATCGCATGCGGTCAGCCTGCACGGTCGTGACTCCTAGCCGCATAAAGACTCATCCTACAACAAAAGACAGCCGCATGCAGACAGCCTGCACGGTACCCAATGCTAGCCGCATAGCATCCGTCCCACGCTTCTCTCGATCAGTCTTCGACCGGCTTTCATGCGGTCCTGACTCTGATCATTCTCTGGATGATAATCCAGACTCTGTGGTATTCGACTTAGACTCCTCCTATTACGCACCCACAAGTGCTAAAAGGAGGAAGTCTAGGGTAGCGCGGGCTCATCAAGTCCAGACGACTGCCCCAACCTCTGACTATCGGGGCGTCCCGCTGATTATCATGCGGGCCGCTGATGGAAAGTTGTACAGAACCGCTCAAGTCCAATCCCCGGCGGCGAACGGACAGAGTGGTTCCTCTGACCTGCGTGAGGCGATCCTCTACAAACGCAAGGAAAGAGAAGGGGCCTCGGCGTGCAAAGAATCCTCACATGGACGTCACTGCACCCAGATCATCGTCAACTGCTTCTGCAACAACACGGCAGTGACGGAAGATCGTTCGTCCGTCTTCTACAGACTACAGCACCCGAACTCAGAAGATGAGGCACCTCCAGTTGTCTCCTGCAATTCCGCTCAGAAGGTCCCGCCGAGGGGAGAGGGAAGAAGACAAGCATCTCCAGTCCAAAGATATCAGCCACTACAGCTAAGAAATTGTCGGCTAAACGGTTGCCCTCCACCGGAGTATCCACACACCCGTTCGAAGACAAAATCTACTGCAACAGGAGACTCATCGTCCCCGACCCTGGGGGTCGTAGGAGCTGGGGGTAGTACTCCTCCGAACGTCCACAATAATCTAACGTTTCAAGGAGACGAACCCCGAAAAACAACCCTCCTATCGGGTACAACAGATGTTGATGTCCCCGAGGACATCCATGATTTTTGAGATGAAGCAAGCTCCGAAGCTGGGGGTACTGTCCCTTCCGAGTCCGAACCTGAAGAGAACAGCCCCACATATCCAGATGATTTCTCGACGCATGGGTACGACTCGGAGGGTACATCCTCCACCACTCCCTCCGTCACTCCTCATGTGAAGACGGTATTCATGACAGACAGCAATCAAGGCGGTTCCAGCGATCGCCAGCGCATCGACACTTTGGAGGCCATATTACATGCCTTGGTCAAGTCTGTAAACGAGATCAAAGCGGCACTTCCTACTCTGCAGGGAGTGACACCTGGCCAGACAAGCACGGGTCCCGCAATCAACGTAGATTCAAATTCAGCGGCACCAAAGCAGGGTAATAATCCTCCCGAGATAACGGCCCCTACCGCGACAGATGAGGCCCGAGAAGTAAGAAGAGAGGTTCAGGAGCTCCGAGCAATGTTCCACGCCCGAGAAAACTCTCAAGACCTCAGAATACGGCAACCATATCCTGCTGAATGGAGGGATGTTCCCTTTCCGCCAAGATATAAGCCGTTCAATATCAACCCATATGATGGCAAGACTTCAGCAAGTCGATACATCACTTACTTTGAGGTCACTACCGACCATCTGCCCCATGATGACGCTATCCTCACGCGGTTATTCATTGGGGCATTGGAAGGAGTCGCCTTCGATTGGTACCGCAACCTGCCAGACAATTGCATCCACTCCTTCGCTGGCTTCAAACGCTTGTTCTTGGAGACGTTCTATGAGGTAGGACAGGACGTTACGATGTCTACCCTCATGGACGTCGTTCAAGGAGAGAAAGAACTGACGAGAAATTACATTGAGCGGTTTCGTCAAACCGCAATGAAGTTACCATCTGGCAACCCGGACTCTTCTTTGATTGAAATTTGCCAAAAGAGACTACTTCCAACAATTAGTCTCTGGATGGGCGAAAGTCAGTTCAAGGACTGGAAGGCTTTTATCATCAGTGCTACAAGTGCTGAAGAACGATTGAAAAAGGCTCGCCAACTGGGGTTGCATATCTCGGAGGGAGAGAACAAGAGCAAGCATCCCAACACCAGCAACGACAATGGGGGTAGCCCCTCCAACAACTGGGACAACAAAGGCAAGCAGGCTATGGTGACTGATACAGCCCAGAAGCCCGAGCCACAGCCGGCAGACAAACAATGGCCTCAAATCACTTATTCCTTTGAAGACGGTCACGTCAAGCCTATCTTGGACATGCTTATACAAGGAGATAGGATTCAGCTTCCTCCACCAAGACGGGAGCCTCGGCCGGCTGATCTGGAGAACCCAAAGTTCTGCCATTACCATCGCTATGTCCACCATGCTACACACGACTGCTACCAACTGAAACGGTATATCCAAAACCTCATCGATTCGAACGCCCTGGCCATCGATTTCGAAGAGGTAACCGTGGCAGCTAACATGGTGTCCGTACAATTCGGCAGCTTCCCTCCAACAGAGACTCAGGACGAGGTTATACCCATCCCTCTGGCAACAATGGAGATTGCTAATCTGCCGCCTGCTCGCGATCAAGCCGCTGGTCTAGTACCCCATACCACATCACGAGGGAAAATCATGTGGGTCCATCCGGACCTAGTCCACGAGGTAACTCAGCCCTCTCCACCTTCTAAAAGGAAAAGTGAAAAGTCAGATCCTGCCGCACTGCCTCGGCGGAAGAAGAAGAAGTCTCGGCCGTCACTACTCGATCTGGAACACAAGCCCAACTGGTGACCGAAAACGCGACTGATGATCATCCGCCCTCTACCAATGATGCTCCGGGACCGGCTCAGCCTTCGACGACCGACAAGCCTAGGCCGAAGGAGACTCGCTTCGACAAGTCCCTCCGGAAGGAGACACCTCAGGGGCTGGAGAGGCCCTACAACTTCGACATCTTAGCACAATTAGCTAATACCCCGGCCAAATTGTCTTTATATGAACTCCTCAGGCTCTCAAAGGATGTCCGCACGGCTTTAAGTGAGGCGCTCCAAAATGCCGACGCATACTTGGCTCAGGTCAACCTCACGGGAGATAACCAACCTGCAGAGCTCCAAGATAGTGCGTGTACGGGAGCAATGCCCAATATCGTCTTCTCTCCGCAAGATATGCTCATCAAAACTAACCTGCATGATCGCCCGATATACTACACTGGATACATCGGCGACGTAAGGTGGACCGAATGCACATTGATCCTAGGTCCTCTATAAGCATCATTCCGAAGGGTCTGCTACATCATCTTCGCATTCCGATGCATCGCCTGACACCTACAAGCACCGCCATTAGCGGTTTCAATTCGGGCATGAGCTACCCAATAGGGAAGATCCGTTTGAAGTGTCAGATCGACGATCTCCAATCAGAAGTCACCTGTTATGTCATAGATGCCAACACTTCTTACAATATCCTTCTGGGGCAGCCTTGGATACACGATTACATGATCGTGCCTTCTACGCTACACCAGTGCTTCAAATATGTCGATAAGCACGGCTTCGTGAGGACAGAGTTTGCCGATATCGATCCCTTCATGGGGGTCGAATCTTATTACTCAGACTCCTGTCTGTACGAAAAATCAAAGAAGCATCTGGTCGAAAAAGATGTGCAAGCTCACAACAAGATGGCTACAGGATCAGAAGAACCTCTAACGATCCACCTTCAGGCTCGTAAACCGGGAAATTCCGCACCCCTTACGGCCACTCTGCGTAAGGACGTAATCAGTCTCTCCGCACAAGAAGAACAGATGAGAATCCGGCTGCCAAGGTCCGGCCAAGCGCCGAGACCCATAACAGTGCCACTTACCATCAGACTACCGAGAGTCGGTCAGCTCCAAACGGAGAAGCCCAATCCCTCCGACAGACCGCTCACAATACGCCTTCCCAAGAAGTTCTTCACCCGATGCGAGGTCTGACACTTCTAGCGAACCAGCCACCCCTCGCCTCACATCAAGTACCAAACTGGGGGTTGCTAGTTTACCAACAACTCCACGATCTGCTCCGCCAGTTGAGCCTCTGAAGATCAAGCTGACTAGGTCGTCCTCTCAGTCTTCATTTATACAGGGGGTGGCCGAAGAAGAACCAGAATTGGCCAAGTATGTGGCTGCCCACTCCGATACCCCTTCCGCAGATGATGTAATCCCTCTAGAAAAGATACCTTACTTCATCAATAAAGGGTTATCTTTGAACTACACCGAGCTCAATAAGCTATGTACAATGTATGCTATAGAACACGGTATAGGCACTCACCTACATACACAGGTGACAAACGTATACACCGCCATCCGACTTACTCCAGTAGAAGACACTTACCGAATAGTGGAGGAAGGGGACCACCCGATCATCTTCGGCCGGACGAACAACCCACATCCCCTCGCTATGGAAGAAGTCGACTTCGGGTCAGATGCTGGAAGACTGCCTCTATATCTCTATAGCCCTCAATCCAAATATCTCATGCAGAAACAGGGGTATGATCTAGAGACTAACGCCAGGACTGAACTACGGCACTGGACGACGATTACCTTTGAAGACGCCAGCCCCGGCGGCAAACCACGGAACTACTATAACAAAACCCGATACGGTTTAGGGTATGTAACGCCTACTACGACCCCTGAAAGCTCAGATGAAGAATGCGACTGGCAGTCACATTCAACCGGATCACCGACTTCCGACTCAGATACCAGCATCGGAGATGTGTTCAGACAAGTCATGTCAGTCAACATGGCGTTCGCCGACGCTTACGAGGAAGACGAAGACATCCCCTGAAATCCTTGAGCTAGAGCCATGGGCCCAGCAATTAGACAGCACAATGGGAAAAGCGGTTCGAACTGAGAGAACCTCCTACTGAAGATGAGGTCATACAAGTGGATCTCGGCAGCGAATCTTCTCCAAAACCTGATCTTTATCAGTAAAAGCCTAACTGACGAAGAACGAGAAGTCGCTGCTGAAACTTGTCAGAGAATATATCGACGTGTTCGCGTAGAGTTACGAGGACATACCGGGGCTAGACCCCGATATCGCTCTTCACAAACTCAACATACGGCCAGATGCAAAGCCAGTCAAGCAGCAACAACGATGCTTCCGCCCAGGCGTCATGGACGCAGTTGAAGCCGAAGTCAACAAGCTAATAGCCAGCCGCTTCATTCGTGAAGAGCAACATCCTGACTGGGTCGCCAACATAGTGCCGGTCCTTAAGAAAAATGGAAAGATTCGAATCTGCATCGACTTCCGTAATCTGAATGAGGCATGTCCGAAGGACGAGTTTCCCCTCCCCATCACAGACATCATGATCGACAACACATGCGGCTTTGAACGTATGTTATTCATGGATGGATTCTCGGGGTACAATCAAATCATGATGTCTCCCGACGACGAAAAGCACACATCATTCCGAACGCCGATTGGTACATACTGCTACACAGTCATGCCATTCGGTCTAAAGAATGCTGGCGCTACATATCAGCGGGCCATGAGTATCATTTTTCGAGAACATTTACGCAAAACAGTAGAATGCTATGTCGACGACATCGCCGTCAAGAGTCGCCATAAGGAAGATCATCTGCAAGACCTGAGAACGGTATTCGATCTGATGCGAGCCCACAACCTGAAGATGAACCCTACGAAATCATTCTTGGGTGTATCCAGCGGGAAATTCTTAGGCTTCATCATCACGGCACGGGGCATCCATGTAGACCCTGAGAAGATGAAGGCAATCATGGAGATGGGTCCCCCAAAAAATCTCCACGAACTCAGAGGCCTCCAAGGGAGGCTAGCTTACATCAGGAGGTTCATTTCCAACCTCTCTGGGCGATGCCGACCGTTCACACACCTCATGAAGAAGGGAGTCTCATTCGTATGGGACGAGGAATGCCAGCGTGCTTTCGACGACATCAAAGAATATTTGTCGAATCCCCCAGTCCTGGTGGCCCCGGTCCCCGAAAAAACCATTCCTACACTACGTACGAGCAATGGAACACTCCCTTGGTGCCCTGCTAGCACAAAATAACGATGCAGGCCACGAGCAGGCCATATATTATCTCAGTCGAATGATGATCGGGCCAGAACATCGACACACCGCCGTAGAGAAGGAGTGTCTCGCCCTGGTATTCGCTATTCAAAAGACGCGGCACTATGTCACAGGACAAACCATACATGTGATCTCGCGAGTCAACCCCCTCAGAGTCCTCATGACTAAACCAGGGGCCCTTAGCTCTTGCCTCGCCACATGGGCAATATTACTGTCCCCCTATCATATGATCTTCGTCCCGCAAAAGGCTGTTAAGGGTCAAGCCCTAGCAGACTTTTTGGCAGCCCACCCAGGATCGGAGTCATCCAGAATCTATGAAGAGATCCCAGACGAGGTCGCCGATTCGAATACAGCCACCCACGATAACTTATGGCGAATGTTCTTCGATGGCGCCTCAAGGACCGGACCCAAGGGAAACATCGTCGTCGGGGTCGGAGTGGTATTAATTTCTCCTATTGGGCTGGTGATCAATCGCGCCTACTCCCTCACGGAACCCTGCTCCAACAATGTGGCCGAATATAACGCTCTGGTCATTGGCCTCCAACTTGCAAAAGAGCTGGGGGTAGAATACCTTGAAGCATACGGTGACTCCCAACTAATCGTCAATTAGATCAGGGGCTCATACGAGGTTCGCCATGAAGACATGATCCCCTACCATCAAATTGTGATCAACATTATCTCATCATTCGAGGGATTCTTCATCGAGCATGTCCCAGACTCCAAAATATCGAAGTCGATGCCCTAGCAGGCCTTGCCGCTTCCTTAGCAGTGCCGAACCAAGCTCATCATTCGGTTGACGTAATAGGCCACGAACTGGTCTGTCCCAAGAACAACGTTCAAGCCATGGCAAGTTATTCCGCCCAGACGGTCGACGACACACCGGACTGGAGACAGCCGTTCATCGACTTCGTCGTATACGACATCCTTCCAGAGAATCCAAAGGAAGCTACCTCTATCAGACGGCGTTCTCTCAGATTCTTCTACGATACAGAGACAAAATTGTTGTATCGCCGCTCCTACGATGGATTATTGCTCCGGTGCTTGTCGAACACGGAAGCTACAAATGCTGTACGAGAAGCTCACGACGGTGTCTGTGGGGCCCATCAACCCGGCCCTAAGCTACAGGACCGCCTTCGCCGGATGGGCTACTACTGGCCCACGATGGTGGCAGATGCGATAGATTATGCCAGAAAATGCAAGGCCTGCCAAGTACACGCAGACTTCATTCACCGACCATCCGAATTTCTACATCCGACAGTGGCGTCCTGGCCATTCGAAGCATGGAGAATGGATATCATTGGTCCAATCACCCCACCTTCCTCCCGAGGATATCGCTTCATACTTGCGATCACTGATTATTTCTCCAAATGGACGGAAGCTGTCCCACTCGCAGAAGTTAAAACTTCAAACGTGATCAGCTTCCTTAAGCATCACGTTATCTACCGCTTCGGACTACCACGAAGAATCATCCATGATAATGGTCCACAGTTTATAAGCCATGCATTCTACCGATTCTGCGATAAGCACCGCATTCAGAATGTCGCTTCGACACCATACAACCCGGCAGCAAACGGGTTGGCAGAGGCATTCAACAAAATAATCATCAAGCTCCTCAAGAAGTTCGTCTCCTCCAACAAACGCGACTGGAACGAGAAGCTTGGCGAGTGCTTATGGGCTTATCGCACCACGGTTCGAACAGCCACCGGGAATACACCATTCTCTCTGGTGTACGGGAGCGAGGCAGTCCTCCCTTTGGAGACTCAGATCCCCTCACTCCGCGTCGCCCTCACTTATCAATTGACGACGGATGATAACTACCGACGACGACTACAAGAGTTGGAGGCTTTAGATGAAAAACGCCTCCTAGCTCAGCAAAGGATCGAGCTATACCAAGCACGCATCTCAGGAGCCTTCAACAAGAAAGTTAAAATCAGAACATTCCAAGTGGACGATCTTGTTCTGGCAGTCCGAAGGCCGATGGTCATGACTCACAAGACCACCGGTAAGTTCCAGCCAAAATGGGAAGGTCCATTTGTCATCGAGACCGTGTTCTCCAATGGCGCCTACCGCCTCGCTAAGCAGAACGGAGATTTGCTCATGTTGCCCGTCAACGGCAAGTTCATGAAGAAATACTATGTTTAAACATCATTCTCCAGATTATCGAGTCATGTACTCCTTTAGTACCACTGAACTCTTATCCATCATTCTCCAGATTATCGAGTCATGTACTCCTTTAGTACCACTGAACTCTCATCCATCATTCTCCAGATTATCGAGTCATGTACCCCTTTAGTACCACTGAACTCTCATCCACCCTATTTCAGATTATCGAGCCATACACCCGCTGGTGCCGCTGAACTTTCACTCCCTCAATAGTCTAAATTACCAAGTTATGTACCAGCTGGTGCCTCTGACTTACATTCCGGTCACTCTTTCAGATAGTAAGTCAAGTATGATTATACCTCTGAACTTTCTTCCTGGCAGAGATCCTCCCTCAGGATTCACTACCCGTACTCCCAGTGCACAAAAAGGGTAGTTGATCCACCAATTTCCGAAACGACCATGTCCTCATTACCTCTGAGTCGTCTTCACTTCCACCAAAAACAAACCGCCCCCTCGCATAGAACTTCCACGTTCTCCTACCTCTGAGTCGTTCTATGTACCCAATCTTCATTGAGCCCACTCCTGCCATGTCCTCATTACCTCTGAGTGGGAAGGCTCCGTCGAAGAAATCGTCATATTTGCCATGTTCACATTACCTCTGAGCAAGTATGTCGGTCCTCTTTTAACCTATTATCTGTACCCACAACCGGAGTACGACAAGGATAATAGGTCCACAAATGTCCCCTGTTGACCACAAATGTCCTCTATTGACCACAAATGTCCTCTGTTGACCACAAATAGCTTCCGTAAAGTCTCTCTTGCCATGTTCTCATTACCGCTGAGCAGAAAGATTTCACGATAAAACCTTCATGTTTGCCATGTCATCATAACCTCTGAGCAAATGTGATCGGTTCCCTTTCACCTCATTATCCGCATCCTGAACTAGGGTACGCCAAGGGTAATAGGTCCACAAATATTCATTCGCTAAGCTTCTTAGCATAAATCCACCATCTTACCATGCCCCGGGAGCCCAGCTGCTCTACGGCATTCTTCTTCCAGTACCGAGAACATCCATGACCACTTTGCCGTGGCGGTCCCGGACATCCTATCTAAACTGTTATCCGTACCTAAAACCAAGGTACGCCTAGGATAACAGGTCCACAAATAAATTCCTAAGCAAGTCCAAATTCCATAAACACCGCAAGTGCAAGAAAGAAAAGATGAGTTGAAACATGCTCATTTATTCAAAAATCAAAGGGCTACATCAGCAGGGATCACACCCCCTTGCAAAAATTAAAAAGAAAGAAAAAAAAAGAGAGAAAGAGAGAAGAAAAAGAAGACAGAAAGCCGATCACTGCTCTGGAACACATAACGCCGTAAGACGGTCCTTTATCAAGGCAACCGACCGCTCAAGCTTCTGTCTGGCTCGGCGCTCCGCTTCCTGATTCAACACCGCCGCATCCTTCAGATGAGCATGGGCTCGCCAGTTGTCCTCAAACTTCTTGAAGGCCCGCTCCAGGTTGACAGAGGATCGGGAAATTCTCTCGGCCTCTCGAGCAATCAACTCTTGTTCTGCACGAGCAGCCTCCCGCTCTGACTCTAAGAAGACCAACTCCTTCTGGAGTACGAAAATCCGCTCCTTCGTTTCAGCTACTCCACGAGAGGCAGATTCTTCCCGGGCTCTACAAGCCTGACTCCGACGACCCAGTCGGTCATAAGTGACGGAGAACTTGTCAAGGTCCCCCTGCACAGCCGGTCCGGCAGTTTCTCGAGCGAGCTTAATCCTGTCCCTAG
The DNA here is from genome assembly GCA_029216955.1 of Iris pallida. Classification (NCBI taxonomy): domain Eukaryota; kingdom Viridiplantae; phylum Streptophyta; class Magnoliopsida; order Asparagales; family Iridaceae; genus Iris; species Iris pallida. The sequence goes on along the minus strand of JANAVB010016798.1, from coordinate 5,764,106 downwards.
CAGCGACCAGGAAACTCCGCTCTCGTTCAGTCGCGGCGGGCAAGCCAGCCTGCCGTACTGCCAGCAGTTGGGTCACAAGCTGGTCAGCCTCTGTCAGCTTAGGCTCCAGGAGCGCTGCTAACCCCAGCCCGCTAGGAAGACCCTTCAGAGTGTCAATTTGGCCCCGAGCTCCCCATAGAGACAGAGAAAAAGGGACCCCGCCGTTCCACGGCAGCGTTTACACCCCTCCCTAAGTGGCGATAGAAGCTGTCAACCACATCCTACGTCACCTCGTTCAGAGCCTCCGAGGAAACCGGTGTCAACGGGAGTGTGGCTGGTAGCACGAAAGAAGAAGCGACGGAATCTGCCGCTCCTGCCACAAGAGAAACCAACTCCGCACGGAAGGACGCTTGAACATCGGTCAATTCCTCTTCAGCGGCCCGCAGAATTTGGATGCTCGGCAGGGTCGAGAAGTCAATCTCCGGAGCCGTATAAGCAGCCGAAGACGAGGCCGGGGCCAGCACCAACTCCATCCCCATCTGCCCAGAGCTGGCAGAATGTCCCTCAACATGCGATGACGAAGGGGAGGAAACGCTCCTTTCCTCCTGATCACGGTAGACCGGGCCTTCCCTAAGAACATCAGCGGCAGGAGATAAAGGGTCAGGACCTGCACGGCCAAGGCAACCATGAATCGACTTGACCCGAAAGATATGCTGATAGAGCAAATAAGCCCCCTCGGTGGTCAATATGTGGCTCATCTTACCAGTGGAGGAATGTGGAGGCTGAGGTTCGTCTACAGCCATCACAACCTCTTCACCAACAGCCTCCAAGTCAGGAATAAAAGACTCATCCGCCCTTGCATCCTCGGGAGGGGATGCACCGAGGATGGCGTCATCTTGCTGAAGTTCAAAAATCTCGGAGACGGGCCCAAGGAAACTTTCGTCACCCCGGGCTGGGGCCTCAGCAGCTTGGGAGTCCTTAGCCGCCGCTGAGAGAGCCCCCGCAGAGAGGACCGAGCCACACATGTCGCTAATCAAAACGGCAAGGGCCGGATCAACTACTCAGGCAGCAGATGGTTCAGGAGAGCCTGGTTCGTCAGACGCCTACAAAGAAAAATGATCAAGTTATATCCCCGAGAGGAAAGAAAGCTATAACAAAGATATAACTCTGACTTGGACTTACCTCCGGAATATCGTCTACACCCTCACCCTTCTCCGTAATAAGCAGCCTACGGGGACCGACAGCCGCTCTCTTTACAGAAAAAGTTACCCCTCCGCCGGTAGGCTCATGCCTGCCCCGCTTACGCGAAGGACCAGGCATGGCGGGCGATAGATCTACCTGTACCTCCTCCGACGCAGACGGTAACGGGCCCACTGCTTCGTCAAATACGGCCGACGGTTGTTCCGTCGCCATCTCAGCCGCCATAACGGGAGGCTTACCCGCCATTATCCCATCACCCGAAGAAAAGGAGTCTTCGCCGTCCCGCTCATTATCTTCCTCAATTGTGTCGAAGGATTCGGAATCGGGCGAAGGAACCCTATTCGACCCTTTCTTCTTTGCTCTCGACGTCATAGCCTTCTCCGCTAGGCGAGTGCCCACAATGAAGCTAGTCCTCAAGTCAAAATCGAGGGGAGGAGGATTCGCTGTGACATGATACAGGGCTGCCATATGCAGGATTTTATCCATCACATTTGCGGCAGGGACAAAGAAGCTAGTCCGAGTATGACAGGTGTCATAGTAGCTCCATGCTCTGATACCATCAAGAATGCTGCCTTCAAATCCCAGGTGAGAACTGGGGCGCCCGAGGAATAGCTGACTATACCCAAATTGACGGGCAAACCTACTAGGCAAGTAGGGCTCCAAATACACAGTGTTGCGATTCCGGTAAACTAGAAGTGCCGGGCGAATGTTGCGCAGCCAGAAACGCATCTTTTCAGGCAAGAAATGAGGAGGTCCGACCCCATCAACATAACACTCCTCACCTCTTGATCAGTGAAACGAGGAACGGATACGAAAAAATTGTACCCATCCACCCTCGCCAGCATCCTCCGACACGCCGGCATGGTACTACATTTCCAAGGCTGGTGGTGATACTTGAAAAGAAATGCGTCATCACCTGTAACGCCATCTTCCGTCCCGGGTCTCATCAAGGATTGATAATGCAGCAATAGCCATCCCAGCAAGTAATGGTAAGGCAATTCTACACGTTCAAAATCTATTGCCACGTCACGAGCAATGACCTTGGACGAGAAGGCGCGAAGACCATGTTGAATACTGCACACCATGGCAGGAAGGAGGGCCAGCCTGACCCCAAAGGCCAACTTCACGGCAGGAAGAATGAAGTGGCGACTGATCCTCTCAATAGAGCCTGCCCCTCCTAAGACCACGCAGTTGCGCAGCCACACCATTAGAAATCCGGCCAAGAGTGCCTTCTCTGACAACCGCCGATTACCATAATGAAAGTAGCTAAAGGAGTCAATCTGGCTCCCGAACCTGTCACTTTGAGACTTCGACCTCCTGGCAGTCGACATCAAGACCTCCACTTCTTTAGGAGTTAAACGATCTCGGGAAGTAACCTGGCCAGCCACGCTAAATTTGAAAAGGTATGCAACCCAAGATTTAGTATGGGGAGAGTCCTCCTCCGAGCTGTCATTTTTCTGGATAGTCGTCCGGTGACAGGTGCTATGATGGCATAATAATTCTTGATACACGGTGACAAAACCGGGGAATCGCTGATCCAAATCTTGGAGCTCCTCATTCGTCGGCGTATACACTTCGAAGGGTTCATCCCCCAGGGGAGCTTGGAGACAGCATACATCTCGTGAAGAGCGAGCCCTAATTCTCCAACAGGGGTAAAAAGGGTCCCCGTTCGATGATTGTACATCTCCAAAAGGGCCATGAACAGTGGCTTATTAACGGGCAACCCGTGGCTGGTACCCCGGATAGCGTCATAAAGGTTGACTCCCCGCAAAAACTCTTCATACTTTCATAGGATCCATGAGGACAGATTAGCCCACGGAGAAATGGGGTATAACCAGCTCGGCAGGACCAACCTACCAATAGGATAGGACCCTTTGCGAGCAAGCTGACTCAGGAAGGTATCAGCCTGGGAGAATGAAAAGTTAGGACCAGGGGTGTTGATGAAGGTACCTGGAACTAACCCCATCACGGACCGACTGGCCGGATCTTTGACTGCGCGCACTGACCCAGTGGCTCTGTTATAACGGATATTACCAACAAACATCCCCGGTCTGGTTGGAGTGAGGGTGTCCGGCATCTGCCTATCCAGAACGATCATATTGAACCACTCAAAAGGGAAATGGCGCTTCATAATAGGGATGTGAATCGGCATCCCGTCCAGGTCAAAATCCTAACTCTCCGAAACATCCAACACTCGGGAGTTTTCTACAACCAACGCATCCCCAAAGAGGAAGACCGGTTTCAGATACTTCCCGTCAGACTGCCCAGAGCTTATCATATCAACAAGGAACTGAAAGGATTGAACCCTGATAGCATTTAGTCGCTCCAAAGGTTCATCAACAAGTAGCTGTTCGGACACTTGACGAACTAAGTCATCCCGATGAACGCCCGAGGCAAACTGACGCGTGCCTATCATAAGTTCCCCAGCAGGATTCACGGGCAGAGTCACTGAAGAAAGGCAAAAGAAACAAGGTCAAAATGATAGCTGAAACACATGATGCTTATGCGGCTCAGCATAGGTGCGGCTCGGTTTATACAGGTCAGTTCAAATGAGCCTATGCGGCTCAGTTTGAAAGAGCCCATGCGATCCAGTACGAATAAACTCATGCGGTTTCGTTTGAAGGAAACTCATGCGACTCAGTACGGAGGAACTTATGCAGTACGAAAGGAGTATATTCGGCTCTAAAACACTTATGCGGCCCAGCAAGGATGAGCTTATGCAGTCCGGCGAGGATGAGCTTATGCGGCCCTGTTAAAGAAGTAGTTACGCAACCACTTTCATGCGGCTCAAACCTGGGTCATACCCCATGCGGCCCAAGCATGAGTCGGACACACAGTGTGCTTTGGAATATAGGCTCGCGCATAAAATATGCGACGTAGCCATGGCAGTTCATATTAAGGGACCCTTACCAGCGATAGGCGGGTGGACGTCGGGGTGAAAAGCGGGCACGTCAGTCAACGGAGGAGCCGCCATGTTCGCCGTCGCAGTCGATGAAGACGCGGCTTTCTTGCACTTCGCTGCCGCGCGGCTTTCTTGCCCTTCGCTGTCGCAGAAGATGAGGCGACCTTCGATGCTGCAGCCTTCTTGGGAGCCATTGTCGGTTGCTAAAGGAAGAAGACGAAGAGCAAAGACGGTAAATAGAGAATCAGAGCAAAGAGAGAAGGTAAAGAAAAGCCCCAAGAGGCTAAAAGACTCCTATTTATAGGCAAAAGAGACCCACGAAACGAACAGACGTCTCGGAGTACGCCTCGGATTACGCGTCGCCTCCAAAGAATAAAGGCAAAACGCTTCGGTCAAGGCAAAACCGACTCTTGGGATCCTCTTCCAAAAGACGGCGTTAAATCAAATCAAAGACACTTAATGAAGATTTGCACACGTGTTCAGGACACGTGGCAACAAGTTTATGCTGCCAGATGAATTTATGCGGCTAAGGCACTTATGCGGCTAGGAAGCTCAGGCAGACAGAAAAATCCTATGCGGCATAAACGGGGCCATGCTTCTTGTTCAAAGTATTCTAATTTTTACAAATTGAAAACTTTGAAGGGGGTCCTGTAGAAGCATGGAAAATATTAGAATAATGATCCATGCGGCTCTGAGTAAGAAGCTTATGCGGCTCGTACAGGAGCGGCCCTATGCGGTTCAAAGAAGACTCTCAATCGCATGCGGCTCGGGAGCGTATGCGGTTCAGCAAGGCATATGCGGCTCGATGGACGCCATGTGTGATCCTTCCCTACAGCTGGTCGTTTGAGTAGTGGCCTCATTTATTGCTCCAGCACAATTCACTGTGGCGGCCCTGACATAAAGTTTCATAATGGCTTTGCCATAATGACTGACTCCTCGGAAAAAGAAGAAAATCTCTGACCAAATCCGTCAGAAGTTCCAGATTGCCACGTGGCAATCAGTCATATGCGGCTCCCTGAGAACCCGTTCCATGCGGTTCGATACAACGCTAGCTCATGCGGCTCCCTGGGAACACATTCCCTGCGGCCCAATACAACGCCAGCTCATGCGGCTCACAAAGATTACGCATATGCGGCTCGATGAAGCATCGTCCTATGCGGCTTACAAAGAGTATCTCTCTGCGGTTCGAGGATCGTCAATCCTAAGCGGCTCTGACAGGACTCACAATTAAGACACGTGGCATGGGATCAATAAGAGATTTAACCGAATCTTAACAAATATATTTGACATCATCGTCATAATTACTGAGATCAGGGCATATCATTTATCATCAAGCTAATGGGACACGTGGCGAGTAATCAGACATTGGCATAATCAATCACGAGGATTTAAAGCAGCTAGCATTAATTGCTCATGAGATACGATGCTATCCGCATTAATGGCTGAGATTCACTATAATCAGGATCAAGGGTTCAGATAGAATGAAGGAGCGCCGACATTCCAAACAGATAATCATTAGCAAACCCTAATGATCACCCCCCACTCTTATAAATAGCCAGTATCATTCCCTTATAAAAAAAGGTCGGCAACAAAAGAATAAAAAAATAAGAAGAGAGAGATCTACACAGAGAGAGCTCCCCCTTTTTTTCTTGATAATCACAGAGAGAGAGAAGCCAGGAGAGCAATCCGAGGAGAGCAAGAAGAGCATTTCTTCATCAACGTCGAGCAGATCTTCCCCGAGCCAAGGCTGCATACTGATCGTCCAAGGAGTAAGGCAGAGCGGCCGTCGCTTTCCTGAGCCTCTATCGTCACCCCCTAGAATCAAAAATAAATAATCGTACTTAGTCTGCTGTACCTAGGTTTTCGTCCCTAGGCTTTCTTTGTACGAGTGAGTTTGTATTGTGAGTCTAAGTTCAGTCCTCCGATAATTGTTCTGTTCTTTTACAATCAATGGCAAACATTAATGTTGATGGTGTTTTGGTTGAAAAATTCATGACAAATATAGAGAGGAAGAAAAGAAAAGGCCAGTCTTGACGTACGTGCTATTAACGCTTTATTTTGTGCTTTAGATAGAACTGAATTTAACAGGATATCTATCTGCACAACTGTAAATGAAGTATGGAAACTTCTTGAATTCACACATGAGGGCACAACTCAAATCAAAGAATCAAAGGTCAGCAGACTTACTCAAGAGTATGAGGCGTTCAAAAGGAAGCCCAACGAAACAGTTACTCAGATGTTTGAGAGATTCTTGGATATTGTAAATCCTTTGTCCTCCCTAGGTAAAGATTATAGTAACCATGAAAAGATTCACAAACTCCTGCGAGCACTTACAAAGAATTGGATTCCGAAGGCTACTATAATCATTGAAAGGAACAACCTCACTACCATGACACTTAAAGTACTCATGGGTAATATACTCACTCATGAACTAGAGCTACAAGACTTTGAAGAGCTTGCACCAAAGGAGAAGACGATCGCTTTCAAGACTCAGCACAGAAGATCTGCTGAAGATGATTCAGACAACAGTAAATCTGATGCTGATGATCAAGCACTCCTTGTAAGAAAATTCAAAAGATTCTTGATATATGAGAAGAAGACAAAAGAGAACAATAGCGGCAACAACTGGTATCAAGATGACGCTGTCTGCTACGGCTGCAAGAAGAAAGGACACATGAAGAAGGACTGTCCTACAACAAGCAAGAAGAGAAACAGATACGAGAAAGGGAACCTGAAGAGATCAACATCTCGGAAGTATGCCAACACCAGCATATGGCATGAAAGTGAAGCCAGTGACTCAAAAGATGAACAATCAGAAGACGCTGCAAATGTATGCTTTATGGCATCCGATCAGGTACTCTCTGAACCTATAGTTGATACATATGATGACTTCACATTTGAGCAATTAGGAGAAGCCTTCAGTGAACTGTTAAGTGATTACAGAAAACTGCGTAGCAAATATCAGAACTCTAAGAAAGTACTCAAAGAGTACAAAGGTGAAATAGGAAGACTTACCGACCTACTAGCTGAGGTTAAAGATAATGTTAGTGAGTCTGGTGAGCTTTCTTCTATTAAGCTCTTATTACACGAGACTACCAAGTCATCCGAAGAAAAAGACAAGGTTATTCACCAATTGAAAGAAGAACTTTCTAAAGAGAAGAAAAGTCTTCAAAGTGCACAAGTCAGAATGGAAGCACTCACACTATACTAAGTTATATGACACTTCCAAAAGATTAGAAATTAGGTCAGGAAAAAAGCCTGAGACAGCAGCTTCCTACCCTAACACGTGTCACTTACCGAAAAATCAGAACATTCCCAAACCTAACACTGTCAGACCTAACCCTATCAAACCTTTGCCTAAAAAGGTTATGCCCAAACAGGATAATAGGTATGCTTTCTTTTATACTAGAAAACCTAAACCTACCAACCATGCACACCACTCAGCTTTCAACACTCAACATGCTAAATGTCATTATTGTGGCCTCATTGGTCATATATCATCTGCATATAGAATCAGAAAGTTAGTAGATTTAAATATTTATGCATGGATACCGAAAATTAACCAGTCAGGACCCTACAAGAAATGGGTACCAAGAGTTTCATCTGCAAAGTATTTTGTAGGTGGGACGCCCTTCACATGCTAGGAGCAAATGGATCCTCGACAGCGGTTGCTCACGGCACATGACTGGTGACCCTTCATTATTCGTAACACTGTCGAAGAGGAATAAAGAAGGATACGTCTCCTTTGACAATAATTTAAAAGGGTATATAATCATTATTGATGATATTGGTAAAGCTCCCTATCCAATGATTTATCTTTACTTTTGAGGGTATTTTGGTCATTTGGCCTCTTTGAATTATTTTATGATTTATTGCATTGGTGATGTTAATTTTGACTTTTTGCTAGTTGTGACTTAAGAGACTAACCTAGAAGCTAACCCTAGCTATGGTGACATAGTTAGCATGGTAAGACCCTAGTCTAACTTAAGTCAACCTCATTTTAGTCATTTAGAATTTAGTTTGAAATAGGAGAAATAATGATATGTGCAATGACTTATGACTTAAGGATATAATTCCATGACTTATGAAACTTGGCCCATGGCCCATGACTTGAACCCTAACCCTAATTTAAGCCATAAGTGACCAGCCATATAGAGATCCCCACTCTATTTAAATACTCATCACTTATTCTTGCCTCTTTTGTGCTGAACCAACTCTTAGGAAGGAAAGATAAATCCCCATCTTCCTAAATTCCTATTAATTCTATTTTAATTCCTTTTTAATCCAAATCTTTTGCAATAGATTCCAATCACCCTCTATTTGATATTCATGGAGAGTAATTTCAGTTTGAGTACAATTTGGAAGATTTGGCTAACATCAAAAATTAATCGATTTGGGGCTTTTTCTTGATCTTTGTACCTATAGGTAAAACTCCTCAAATTGTATTTTAATTCTGATTTCTTTGCAAATTAGGCTAGAACTTGGTGTCCCCTAGCTGTCCCTCAATTTTGGTAGGAAACCGTGTCTGTTGGTGTCCGTATCAGACGCGTATCAATGCTATACTTGATGTGTTTGATCAAATGCTTGAATGGATTGAATCTCGCTTATTTTTAAAACTAATTGAACAAATTTTTAGCTCTTTATGTGTGGATTACAATCGTGCTTGACTGAGCACGTTTTTGGACACATTTCGTGTCAAAATTTGGACACACACGCACGTACGAGACATAGCAATGTGCCCGTGCAGTCCCGTATTGTACGGGCTCGCCAAAGGACACGACACGGCCTCTCGTGACCTAAAATTTGGTAGACACGTAGGCCTAGTGACTGACACGACACCCATAAAATTTCACGGGTTCTCGTTTAGTGTGCACGATGATAATCAACCCGTATTGAAATTTCACACACGTACACACGCGCACAGACGTGTCCTGATACGCGTCTCGTATACGCGACACGCCTCACGGGGACACAGGATAGACACTTGGACACATCCCCCTATACTTGGCGAAGCCTAGGACACGAGCACTAGCTCTCTAGTATTTTGTGTCGTGTCCTAGGATACTTTGTACCCCTGCACGAGGCAGCCCCAACCGCCAGTTCTGACAGTATGGGAAATTCTATTCTTGGATACCTCATGTCCATTTGCATGGACACGAATACCCCCCAGGACACGTACTTATAGGAGGAACACCTTGACCACACTGAATTTGTGTTTTAAATGGGGATTTAGTTTTGATTTGGCATCCCTTCTGTTATTTTACTATTTTACACTGAAACTTGATATTTCAATATTGGGTTTCAGTTTTCATTTCGAATGAATATGGGGTTAGTGTCAGTGTATAGTGTGAACCTAGGTGTATCAGGATTGGGCTATGAGTATCAGAAGTTGGGATTTGGGTTCTGAGAATATAGGATATGGGGACATGTAGTAATTTGGTTGAACTCAGTTTGAGAGTGGGGGTTTGTGTAGTGCCCCGTCCCGCTCAGTCAATCGGAGGAATCGAAACGCCGACGGCCTTCGGACTTAGCCTTACAACGGCGACTCTAAGACATCTCGGTCAGGCGACCGCTCGCTCAGGTGGGGTAGTTTCGGTGAACTTGCCTCATCTTTGCCTTCACATAATAATACGCATGTTTTCAACTTGCACAAGGCTTAATAATAAAAGAGATGAATCCACATAGCTAAGAGAATAATCCCGACGGGTCAAAATGAGTTAGAACATGGAAAAATGTCCAACGGTCGGCTTAGAGTTGGTGCACGACGTGCTTTGAAAATGACACTCGGTCCTTCGTCCCGTGGCTTGGGAGAAGGAAAGTTGGTCTTCGATACAAAGTTATGAAATAGCCTAAGTCATTGGCGTCGCCTGCGTGAATGCTTGTTAAAGCATGCACGGTCCCGTCATATTGTCCCGACACTTGAGTTAGCCTAAGTCATAGGCACCGCCCGCGTAAATGCTCGAGAAAGTATGCATGTTTCCATAACGCAAGGCTTGGCATAGCCTTTGCTCGTTAAGTTGTAGGCTTGAGTAAGTTAGGCAATGTTACGCCGATCGACCTAAGTCATTTCTAGTGCCGTCCCGCTCATTCTGCGGTTGTCAGGTTAAATAGTCCCACGACCCCAAGGCCCGTCACATGAAGTTTGACTTGGGCAATAGCGTCGCGTAGATCGGAAGTCGGTTTGAGACACGATGGCACGGTCCTAGAGTTTTAAGGCACGGGCCACGGTTGATTCATTGAGTTTGAAAAGTGTTATGAATAGCTGTTCTTGAGTTGAGTAAGATGGTAGGATAAGAAAGAAGTATGCTCGCGGCTACATGTCGGCGAGGCGGTTGCATAAGAAAGAAATGATAACACTAGAGGTAGCATGATTGTGTGAGACGTCAGTTTGTGTCGAGTCTTGCATGGTCATTGGACAACTTGTCGACGAAGTGAGAGTTTCCCCGCACGGCAACCCGAGGCCTCGGGACCGCTGCGGGCATTGGGAGACAAACAACTTGTCGACAAGGTGAGAGTTTCCCCGCACGGCAAGCCCGAGGCCACGGGACCGATGCGGGCATTGGAAAACAATTTATTTAGCTGTGCTTTTGGCACGGGTTAGGCGGGGACTTGCAGCGGGGCTAGCTACCTTGCACTGAAAGGGATGCCCGTCTAACAAAAGCTAAGAGAAGTCCACGATGGCTCTAGGAGTCAGTGACCAATTCATATAGATGTTGGTAAAATAGCGGCTAACCGCGTGTATGCCTTTGGATTGAGTTGAGTTGCTAAATGTGGGTACAAGTTAGAATACAATATTTGGGCTTAAGGATTGATACAACATAGGCGACGTGCTTCAGCACGAGATGTGGCGTCGAGTCTTGAGTTGTCGGCGTATATGTTTGCAAAAGTTGGTTGAGTTGTACTGAGTTGCGAGGCATGGTCTCAATTTGGATTTCGTAGCACGGTCACATGGAAAAGGAGTCTATCGTGTAGCTGCGCCTCTGATTTTGGCCGTTAGGCAAACACGACTTGATAGGTTAATGTTGTTGGCACGAGAAGTGGTCTAGGGGGAAAGTATGAGTTAACGTTGACATTGCAAGCACGGGATGGTTCCGATACACAAGTTGCGCTAAGGCGCCGGTCCTAAAACTGATCCTAAGGTAAGAGTAGAAAGACAATCATAAAGGGGATTATGTTGCACAAACTAAAGTAAACATGTTGGTTTTGTATGGGTGGGCGAGGAGCTCATTCCCCCAGTACAGTGGTACTGACACCCACATAGTTTACATGTGCAGGCACAGGTAGAAGCTCGTGGCGCGGGGCTCGTTTGGATGTGTCGAGGCGTGGAGTTCCTTGGCGACTCGAAGCGTGCAGCCGCATGAAGTAAAGACTTATACAGGACATAATGTATGGACATCGCCTTCCGAAGCTTCCGCTGGATCAGGACTTGTAATTGAGAGATGAGAGAGAGCTGAGTGAACTTGTAAAATGTGAGAAGAGTGAGCTTGAGAGATTGTAATCTTGGCCTTGCGCCCCCAATGTAACCTTTGTTCAATATCAATAAAGAGCTTCTTTTGAGTAACTTGTGTTTTGTTCAAAAATTTTTGCTGCTATAATTTAATGTCTCTGCTTGGGACTTCTGTGCGACGACCCCGTCGCAGCCGCTGAAATTGGCCGTTATGGAACCCGCCTTACACGAGCGCAATCTAGGCTCGTGCGGCATCACGCCTTAGCGAGGATGATCGCTCCTACGGGAGCGGGGCGTGACATAATGGTATCAGAGCACGGCTTTACGTCCTTGGATAATCGATTGAATTCTTTAACTCGTTGTTTCCGCGAACTCTGTTGCTTCCGCAAGTTGATATCGTTGGTGCGCTCTCTCTCAATTGTCCCATAGGATGTCCATACAATAAGTCTATCTATTTCGTAAAACGTAGGAGAACAGTTTTTGACAACAAAATAAAAAGATGGTTTACGTAAGCACGGTTGGCTAAGTCGGGCTGGGCATATACACCAAAGTTGCGTCGACCTTAGAAAAGTCGAGTGCGGGAATTGAATAGCGTCGAGCTAGAATGAGTTGAACTCGATTGAGTAAAGTAAGATGAGTATCAATAGGGGTGCTATCGAGCGACAATATCGTCGGTGCGATATAGATAAGCGTGCTTGGGTTTTGAGGAATGGTTCGAACGGGATTCGAAGAAGTCAATTTTGAATCAAATAATAAGTTGAGGATTGGTTGAATGACTTCATTCCTGAGTGGTGTATGCGATAGGCTCAGGGATGTCGAACGATACGAATTGAGGAAAATAAGTTGGTCGATGACTTAAGATGGACGGATGAAGAATACGTGAAATTAGTTGGAGGAAATTGATATCGTAAATGATTCGAGGGAAAATGATCAGAATTGGTGTTATGAATGTCGAGAAGACTATCCAGTTGGACGATAACATCATTCGCACGACTCGAAATTGGTTGCAAAGGAAGATCGTCAGGTTACGTATATCGTCGATGGTCTTGAGGCGTATCAAAGATCGATATGCGATAACTCGGGGGTACTCTGACTCGGCGAAGGACGATCGTGCAAGTGTTATGGTTCGGTTGGATGCTATGCTTTGGATTTTGATTGAGATGAATGTTGGATGAAAGTGATCGTGTCATGTGGGTTACGCGGATAGCCACAACGTCGATGATCTTGTCTTGCGCGAGCGCAACTCTAGCCTCGCCCATGCGTTGCGTCGGATTTGGGGCGATCGTTCCGCGTGAGCGCTGACATGGTAATTCATGTCGCGGGAATGATCGAACTCGAAAAATCAGGACGCGACAACGTTGATTGTCTCGACTTGTTGGCTTGACGCGAAGGTGAATTCGAAGATTAGTAGGACTTGCGATTGATGATTGAATAAACTTGAGGATGGAGTAGTCCAATCCGCGCATCGAGAACGAATTTGTCTAGACACAAAACAAGAGTTACGTCCCGATGAGAATGATTATCTTGCAAGAGCGTGCATGGTGATTCGTGCCCACCGTGGATAATCTGACTCGCGTGAGATCGGGGCGCAACGTATTGTTAAGTCAGATGACCTCGTGAACGAATACGTGAATTGGTATGAATGACTTAGAAAATATGAAATGTGAATTATGGTTTAGAGATGAATCGTGTCTTAGCGTGCTTAACTTGGAAGGATTGATAGGCGGATTATGTCGAATGTGTTTGAAGAAGATAGTCTATGCAAGATGGTTTGTTGAACGAGCGATGTTGATACGTCGTAAAATTTGGTTAAACGTAAGTTGAAGCAGGATGGCTTTGCTGAATGACTCAGATCCCGTACGACGAATGTTGGGATGTGCGTAGGGAATCGATGCTCGATATTTAGAAATCAGAGTGATGCGAGCTTGGATAGAAAACCCATACTATCAACTTGGTTTGACCTTAGGATAGGGTCAGTGTTGATATTATTGTTTGGGAACTATGATTCCAATGCTGACGAATAACCTTAGCCAAAAAGACATAGTCTAACGGTTAGGCAGACGTCTGAGCGTGAAGCGATAGGAGTTATGGAGGCACCACTCGTGAGTCTCGGTTGACATGCATGTATATCATGGGCGCCCGAATATGTGCACGATCCGACTCGAGTGGTGATGGTGGATTCTCTATCACGAGGCTTGGTTGAAATGCATGTATTTTGGGGACGCCTAAGATATGTGCACGATCCAACCAAATGATATGTTGAATCAAGTGAGACTTGAGAAACGGGAAAGTGTCGAGGATTTTGAGATCGTGAGTTTTGAAGAAAAGATTGAGGATAGTGCGAGCGTGGCTCGGATTGAGGAAATGCATAGGCGTAGTGTGTGCGAGTGTTCTTGAACGTTAAGTAAAAGTGATAAGTCAATAAGTGTACTCAGTTAGTTTCGAGGACGAAACTTTTTCTGAGTGGTGTATGATGTAGTGCCCCGTCCCGCTCAGTTAATCGGAGGAATCGAAACGCCGACGGCATTCGGACTTAGCCTTACAACGGCGACTCTAAGACATCTCGGTCAGGCGACCGCTTGCTCAGGTGGGGTAGTTTCGGTAAACTTGCCTCATCTTTGCCTTCACATAATAATACGCATGTTTTCAACTTGCACAAGGCTTAATAATAAAAGAGATGAATCCACATAGCTAAGGGAATAATCCCGACGGGTCAAAATGAGTTAGAACATGGAAAAATGTCCAACGGTCGGCTTAGAGTTGGTGCACGACGTGCTTTGAAAATGACACTCGGTCCTTCGTCCCGTGGCTTGGGAGAAGGAAAGTTGGTCTTCGATACAAAGTTATGAAATAGCCTAAGTCATAGGCGTCGCCTGCGTGAATGCTTGTTAAAGCATGCACGGTCCCGTCGTATTGTCCTGACACTTGAGTTAGCCTAAGTCATAGGCACCGCCCGCGTAAATGCTCGAGAAAGTATGCATGTTTCCATAACGCAAGGCTTGGCATAGCCTTTGCTCGTTAAGTTGTAGGCTTGAGTAAGTTAGGCAATGTTACGCCGATCGACCTAAGTCATTTCTAGTGCAGTCCCACTCATTCTGCGGTTGTCAGGTTAAATAGTCCCACGACCCCAAGGCCCGTCATATGAAGTTTGACTTGGGCAATAGCGTCGTGTAGATCGGAAGTCGGTTTGAGACACGATGGCACGGTCCTAGAGTTTTAAGGCACGGGCCACGGTTGATTCATTGAGTTTGGAAAGTGTTATGAATAGCTGTTCTTGAGTTGAGTAAGATGGTAGGATAAGAAAGAAGTATGCTCGCGGCTACATGTCGGCGAGGCGGTTGCATAAGAAAGAAATGATAACACTAGAGGTAGCATGATTGTGTGAGACGTCAGTTTGTGTCGAGTCTTGCATGGTCATTGGACAACTTGTCGACGAAGTGAGAGTTTCCCCGCACGGCAACCCGAGGCCTCGGGACCGCTGCGGGCATTGGAAGACAAACAACTTGTCGACAAGGTGAGAGTTTCCCCGCACGGCAAGCCCGAGGCCACGGGACCGATGCGGGCATTGGGAAACAATTTATTTAGCTGTGCTTTTGGCACGGGTTAGGCGGGAACTTGCAGCGGGACTAGCTACCTTGCGCTGAAAGGGACGCCCGTCTAACAAAAGCTAAGAGAAGTCCACGATGGCTCTAGGAGTCAGTGACCAATTCATATAGATGTTGGTAAAATAGCGGCTAACTGCGTGTATGCCTTTGGATTGAGTTGAGTTGCTAAATGTGGGTACAAGTTAGAATACAATGTTTGGGCTTAAGGATTGATACAACATAGGCGACGTGCTTCAGCACGAGATGTGGCATCGAGTCTTGAGTTGTCGGCGTATAAGTTTGCAAAAGTTGGTTGAGTTGTACTGAGTTACGAGGCATGGTCTCAATTTTGGATTTTGTAGCACGGTCACATGGAAAAGGAGTCTATCGTGTAGCTGCGCCTCTGATTTTGGCCGTTAGGCAAACACGACTTGATAGGTTAATGTTGTTGGCACGAGAAGTGGTCTAGGGGGAAAGTATGAGTTAACGTTGACATTGCAAGCACGGGATGGTTCCGATACACAAGTTGCGCTAAGGCGCCGGTCCTAAAACTGATCCTAAGGCAAGAGTAGAAAGACAATCATAAAGGGGATTATGTTGCACAAACTAAAGTAAACGTGTTGGTTTTATATGGGTGGGCGAGGAGCTCATTCCACCAGTACAGTGGTACTGACACCCACATAGTCTACATGTGCAGGCACAGGTAGAAGCTCGTGGCGCGGGGCTCGTTTGGATGTGTCGAGGCATGGAGTTCCTTGGCGACTCGAAGCGTGCAGCCGCATGAAGTAAAGACTTATACAGGACATAATGTATGGACATCGCCTTCCGAAGCTTCCGCTGGATCAGGACTTGTAATTGAGAGATGAGAGAGAGCTGAGTGAACTTGTAAAATGTGAGAAGAGTGAGCTTGAGAGATTATAATCTTGGCCTTGCGCCCCCAATGTAACCTTTGTTCAATATCAATAAAGAGCTTCTTTTGAGTAACTTGTGTTTTGTTCAAAAATTTTTGCTGCTATAATTTAATGTCTCTGCTTGGGACTTCTGTGCGACGACCCCGTCGCAGCCGCTGAAATCGGCCGTTATGGAACCCGCCTTGCACGAGCGCAATCTAGGCTCGTGCGGCATCACGCCTTAGCGAGGACGATCGCTCCTACGGGAGCGGGGCATGACAGATTGATTCTGAGATGTTGGACTCCATTCTCAGGTTCCTGAGATTGTGGGGAAGGGGTATTTACATATGTTTGTATATGGCTAAGGTTAGAGAGTGGGATGTTGTTAGTTACTAGTTAGCTTGTTAGTGGTCTGAGTGTTAGAAGTGGTAGGGAGTTTAGGATTAGTAATAGTCCAGTTTTATATGACCTCCTTTTTGCCCATTCCCATATAGGTTAGTCTTATATCCAACTCTAATATTGTATCTGCCCTACATATAGGATTCCTGTTCTGTCCACCTGTTTGATCATCCATCCCTTGTTGCATTCACTAAAAACACTACTGCATCCCTTAACCCATTGCCTTCACTGTAGGTTTGCATAGCCCTTGGTGTCAGGACCTGTGCTTTAGTAGCCTCTAGTTCAGACTGGAACTTTCAGTTCAGACTTTCAACTCTTAAGTGAAATTCCTATTTGGACATGTATCAGTCCATTGATACTAAAAGTCTTAGCATATATACATTCCTATTTGGACATGTATACATTCCTATTTGGATATGTATGTGATGTAGCATATATATATTATGTAAGGATGTACCTATGTGGTAGAGTATTTGGGATACATCATATATTTGGATGTTGAGATAGGGTAGTAGTGTATATAGACTAATGTCATCATATACATAGATGATACTTAAGATAGTGGTAAGTGTCCGACATGTTGTATTGGCTAGCCTTGATACAAGGTTATGAATTTAGGTTATGAGTATATTTATATATATATATATATATATATATATATATATATATATATATATATATATATATATATATATATATATATATATAAAATATATATATATATATATATATATATTATATATATATATATATATATATATATATATATATATATATATATATATATATATATATATATATATATATATATAAAAAAAAATATATATATATATATATATATATAAAATATTATATATATATATATATATATATAAATGTTGGTATATGGTTAGTTTAAGGTGTTATCCCTAATATAGAGTTTGTCTAGACTAGAGAGACCAATGTTGACCTAATAGCCTAGTTGACCATTGACCAAGGTTTGACCCAATAGTTCAGGATTGACTAGAGTTGACCATAAGTCAACTATTGAGTCTAATTGTGACCAAGTAACCTAGTTTGACTAGGTGTTGACTTGGGTTGACCCAAAGTTGACCATGTTTGACTTGGACCTAGTTTGACCAAGACAGTTGACCAGGTTTGACTTAGAGTTGACTTTGACCTAGATTGACCTAGAAATCATGTAGATTGCATCATAAACTTCTTTTACCTTATTTTAAACACATTATAACATGTACTGTTCTATTTAGGATATTGTGACTCCGGTGAGACATCTGATATTACACTACTCTTTTCAGAGTATCAGGCGAGTACATTCTCTGATAGTTCTCTCATTTATTTGTCAAGTACTATACTTCAGTTCTAGTTAGTTTTATATGATTCTCTGCTACAATACGTATGGATATTTCTATATTTATGTACGCAACATACTAATCATATTTTCTGGCCTCTATTACTGGAATCATTCTGGAATCATTGCTAGTATCATCGTATTTGGCTGGACTCATCTCGATTCTCCTGTCTGGTACTGGATTCACTTGTATTACAGGGCGGGGAAATATTGAGTAAGACATGTAGATATACCCCTAAATATGAATCTTTCAACTGGAATCTACTGGATGCATAGCCATCTCTCACATGATCAGTGAGAGATGTACCTGATACCTACAGTCGTTTACATGTCGATCTCAGTATTTTAAAACACACTGTTTAGAATATAGCTGGTCTCACCTAGATTCTTGATCACTGACTAGAATCATCTTGTACTGGATTCATCTTGTATTAGATCCATCCCGTACTGGATTTACATAGGATTTACACTTGCTTTACTATTTACTGTCTGGACTTATCATGTTACTCTAGTTCAGCTAGATTTATTTTACAGTCTTCATTGCCATGATTCTTCTCTTATTTCAGTTACTTTACTTTCTGTTTATCTTATCTATTTCTCTATACCATCACCTGAATATAAACTACCATGTTCATCAATAAAACTGTCTATAACTGCATTATAGTTCTCTGTTATTTACTTGGGTTTTCTTAATGAGTTGTACTCGTTCCTGTCCTGACTGGACCTGTTGAAAATATTACAGATGCTTGTCCCGAGGACACTTGCCCTACTTTCTATGGACCAGGAGATGGCTTAGCTTCCTTTGGCCCTGGACACTTAGGAGTGATCGGGAGACTAGCTAGTTGATTTGGTTTAGTTTTCATGTTTTAGAACTTGAGTTGTAAATAAGTTGAGATATATTTTGCTTGAGATTGTTTTGAGATTATATTATTTAGTAGTTGGTTTTATTGTTGTTATTTAGTCTCAGTTATAAACTTCTGTGTTATCATATCTTGCTTAGACTGTGATTGAGATTCTATTATATCTATATTTGTCCTCCGTTCGGATTTGAGATTTTGACAAGTATATTATATAATTGCGTGAGTTGTTGATTAGATAGTGACCTAGAACAACGTTCTACCGCCGATACTACGACGCGTAGGCTGGGCGCTGTTACGTACTCGTACCCTTACAGTGGGTGCGGGTCATAAGAGATTCAGCAACAGCCCCCTCAGTAGGCTGTTCAACCTCTCCTCCTGCAGCCGATACTGGCTTACTAACAGTACCCTCCGTACCAGTAAATTCGGAGAAGCCGGAGAACAACTTTTAGTTCCTTTCCCAATGCCAGGGGTTATCTTTACAAGTGATTGCTTCTCCTTGTCTACAAGGGAGCATACAATCATGGTCAGCTTCACGAGAAGTACACAAAATTGAAGTCAAAAAATCTCATCCGAAGAGAGGCATAAAGATAACATACCCGCAGGAGGATGAGCCGATTGGACTTGATTTTCATCCAAGTCCTTCATCACTAGCCCCTAAAGAAATGTCATATGAGGGACTGATCTTTTGATTGCCATCATGGTCTGGTCCTTCGCCCTGATCATCCCGTCGCTCAAACCTTACAGTTGAAGAAGATCCGCCCTCATCCATCGATCGAGGACGAACAGGGGACACTGTTGTCACGTCCACCTCCTCAGACAAGGAGGCACCTGCCTTAGCCACAACTTCAGGGTCATGTGCAAAGGACAAATGCAAAGGTGAGAAAGCTTCTAAAGGCTTGACCAGAACGGCTATGGAGTCTAGGAAGGGATCTACCTCCCGAATGGTAACGGCCTGCAACGCCGTCCGCTGAGAAGATCTTCTGGAGGAGGCGAGCCGGCACCCACGTCCGCAACCTTCTTCCTCCCCCGGAAAACAACTACCTTCTTTCTTTTGGGTCGTGGAACCAGCTCGGTGGAAGCTTTCCTCTTATAAGGGAATGTCAGGAAGAGGTTCTTCAGTATCCTCTCTCCGAGGCGCCGCAATAATAGGTTCCTCAACAACAACTCTTTGCTGCAGCGCTTCAGCCGGTTTAACTGTAGGTGCGGTACCCTCCTATTTGTAACCCCCCATTGCACGTACTCGTCCAATATCAATAGGGGTAGGGGCAAACCTAGACCATGATATTAGGCTCTACTCGCGGTCATACCGAGAATGAAGGATATTGACCTGAATATAGAACTTGGCAGCAACAAAGAGCATGTGGGTGTCAGGCTTATCTTCGGGCAAGGTAAAAACTGCCCCTGTACATCCAGCGTTATAGTAGCCCCATGCACGTGGCCCGTCGATCAGACTCCCTATCGACTGTAGATGAGGGCTTGGATTGCCCAAGAGAAGGTGGTTGTAGCCGAATTGCCATGCAAAGCAACTCTGCAACTAATGTCACGACCCGCACCTAATATTTGGCATGAACCGTGTACACGCCCAGCCTACGCCGCAGAGTCGGCGGTAGAATGCTGTAACAATATGATGAACAACCACGTAATAATATAATTCTTAGTGTTTGCCATTGATTGTAAAAGTATAGAACAATTATTGAAGGACTGAACTTAGACTCACAACACAAACTCGTTTGTACAAAGAAAGCCTAGGGACGAAAACCTAGGTACAAGCAATCTAAGTACAATTATTTATTTTAGATTCTGGAGGGTGACGATAGAGGCTCGGGAAGGCGACGGCAGCCCTGCCTTACTCCTTGGACGATCGGTATGCAGCCTTGGCTCCTTGTGTGAAGATGGTTGGCGTTGATGAAGAAAGGCTCTTTTTGCTCCTCTGTTGCTCTTCCTGGCTTCTCTCTCTCTCTGTGTATCTTCTCTCTGGCTCTGTATTTTTTTATTCTTTTGTTGCCGGTGGTCCCTCTTTTTTTTTGCAGAGAAATGATGCTGGCTATTTATAAGGGTGGGGTATGATCATTAGGGTTTGCTAATGATTGTTTGGAATGTCGGTGCCCCCTCAATCGATCTGAACCCTTGATCCTGATTACAATGAATCTAGGCCATTAATACGGATAGCACCGAATCTTGTGAGCAGTTAATGTTAACTGCTTTAAATCTTCATGATTGATTATACCAATGCCCGATTGCTCGCCATGTGTCCCATTGGCTTAATAATAAATGATATGCCCTGATCTTAGTAATTATGACGATGATGTCAAATATACTTGTTGGGATTCGGTTAGATCCTCGATTGATTCGATGCCACGTATTTTAATTATGGGTCCTGACAGAGCCGCATAGGATGGGCGACACTTGAACCGCAGGAAGATACTCCTCGTGAGCCGCATGGGACAATGCTTTATTGAGCCGCAGGTGATGAACTCTCAATGAGCCGCATATGCATAGTCTCTGCGAGCCGCATATACTAGCGTTTCCTTGAGCCGCAGGGAATGAGTTATCAGGGAGCCGCATGTACAGCGTTGTGTTGGGCCGCAGAGACTGGACTCTCGGTGGGCCGTATATGGCTGATTGCCACGTGGCAATCTGGGACTTCTGACGGATCGGGTCAGAGATTTTCTTCTTTTCTCGAAGAGTCTGTCATTATGGCAGAACCATTATGACACTTTATGTCGGAGCCGTCACGGTCGTCGAGTCGTGTCAGAGCATTAAATGAGGCCACTTACTCAAATGGCCAACTGTAGGGAGGGATCCCAAGGGGGAATATGGCGTCGACCGGGCCGCATATTCCTGCTGAACCGCATACACTCCCGAGCCGCATGAGACTGAGAGTCTTCTTTGAATCGCATAAGACAGCTCCTGTATGAGCCGCATGGGCTTCTTTCCAGAGCCGCATGGACCATTACTCTGATATTTTCCATGCTTCTACAGGACCCCCTTCAAAGTTTTCAATTTACAAAATTGAAACACTTTGAATAAGAAGCATGGCCCCGTTCATGCCGCATAAGTGTCTCAGCCGCATAGACTCATCTGGCCGCATGGGCTCTTTGCCACGTGTCCTGACTACGTGTGCAAATCTTCATTAAATGCTCTTGATTCATTTTTGAATTAACGTCATCTTTTGGGGGAGGATCCCAAGGGTCGGTTATGCCTTGATCGAAGCATTTTTGCCTTTATCTTTTAAAGCAGCGCATAATCCGAGGCGTCATCCGAGACGTTTGTTCGTTTTATGGGTCTCTTTCACCTATAAATAAGAGTCTTTTAGTCTTTTGGGGGTTTCTTTACCTTCTCTCTTTGCTCAAATTCCTTGTAGCCGACTTTGCTCTTCGTTTTCTTCCTTCAACGAACGATAATGGCTCCCAAGAAGGCTGCTGCTGCTACGGGCAAGAAGGCCGCATCATCCTCTGCGGCAGCGAAGGGCAATAAGGCTGCGTCTTCTTCAGCTGCGGCGGCGAACGTGGCGGCTCTTCCGCCGACTGGCGTGCCTGCTTTTCACCCCGACGTCCACCCGCCTATCGATGGTAAGGGTCGTCTGAAAACCCTAACTGTTGCCATGGCTCTGCTGCATACTTTATGCACAAGCCGTATGTACGAGGCTTATCGATGTGACCGCATAAGCACTTTCCCCCATGGGGTCGCATGAGCTTGTTATACTCGATCTGAGCCGCATATGTATTTTTGATTCGGGCCGTATAAGCGTCTCTCACTTTTGAACCGCATAAGCTCGCTTGCTTGTATCCGCGTCAGCTTGCGTGAGTCTGGCTTCATAGGCGTGCTTAACCTGAACCGCATGAGTCTATAAGCTCGTCTGAGTTTGAGTTGCATGGACTCGGCTAACTCGGAGGCGCATGCGGCTACGATGCACAGAACCGCATGGACGTATCTAATGCTGAGCCGCATGAGGCTGTGACGATCCGAGCCGCATAGACTCAAATGATCTTTCCAATGCTTCTATTTTCTTTGACTATCTTCTAACCTCGTTTCTTTTGTCTTTCTCCAGTGAATCTGCCCGTAAATCCTGCTGGGGAGCTTATAGTGGGTTCAAATCAATTCGCCCTGGGCGTGCGTCTTGATGACTTAATTAAGCATGTGTTGAATCAATTCCCTACTGATGAGCCTTCGGAGAGGTTGAAGGCCATTGAGGATCAGACCCTCCATTACCTCCGTTCCATGATGAATACTGGGAAGCTGGATGGAAAATACCTGAAGCCTTTGTTCCTTTTTGGTGATGCTTTAAATGTCAAGAAGTCCCGAGTTTTAGAGATTTTCGAGAACTGGGATTTTTCTTTGGATGGGGTGGTGATCCATATTTCTCTCATGGAACGTCATTATCCCCTGTCGTGGTTCAACATGGTGTTGTTGGACAGGAAGATGGTGTGTAATTTGACTCCTACTCAGTCAGGGATGTTGATGGGCAACATCCATTATAATCCGAACATGCGGTCGGCGTACGCAGGTAGGGATTTTGTCCTCTGGTACATGATAGGTTTGGCCCCGGGCTCCTTCATGAATGTATACGGTCCCAACTTCTCATTCGCTCAAGCTGATACCTTATTGAATCGGCTTGTTCGTAAGAAATCCTATCCCGTTGGCAGGATAGCATTGTCGAACTGGATAAACCCTACTTCTACATGGGTCCAGTTGACCACTTAGGTTCTGCAGACCTATGGAACATTCCTGCGGGAGGTAGGGCTTTACCATGCCATTCGGGGTACTTGTCACGGACTTTCCCTTAATAAACCACTGTTCGTAGCGCTCTTGGAGACGTATAGCCGGCGAACGGGGACGTTCTTTGCACCAGCAGGGGAGCTGGGGCTCGCTCTTCACGAGATGTATACTGTCTCTAAACTTTCGTGGGGGAATGAGCCTTTCGAGGTGTATACCCCGTCGAATGAGGAGTTCGAGGCCTTGGACAGGCAACTCCCAGGTTCTGTTGCGGTGTATCGGGAGTTGTCGTGCCACCATAGTGCTTGTCATCAGATGGCTATAAAAACGACGGATAGCTCCGAGGGGACCGCTCCCCATACCACATCCTGGATTAATTATCTTTTTAGAGTTGATCCTTCTGGCGAAGTTACTCCTCGAGCCCCTCGAACGCATGCAGAGGTAAGGGATCTGATGTCAAGTGTCAAGAAGTCACGATCCAAGAGCGATATATTCGGGAGTCAAGATGACTCTCTTAGTTATTTTTACTACGGGACCGTACAGATGTCGGAGAAGGCGCTTCTCGCTGGATTTTTAATGATATGGCTACAGAACTGCGTAGTCTCGAGAGGAGCAGGTTCTATCGAGAGGATTGGTCATCATTTCATCCTCCCTGCCGTTAAACTAGTATTCGGAGTTAGACTGGCCCTCCTTCCTGCTATGGTGTACAGCATACACCATGGTCTTCGAACATTCTCGTCCAAGGTTATTGCTCGCAAGAAGACTTTGGATTTTGAGCGCGTAGAACTGCCTTTCCATTACTTGATGGGGTGGTTGGCGATGCACTACAGGTCTTTGATGGGTCCCGGGATAGCGGAAGATGCTACAGATGAAGACGCTTTCCTCTTCAAATGCCATTACCGGTCTTGGGAATACAATACTATGCCAGCTTGTCGAAGGGCGCTGGCAAGGGTGGATGGGTGTGACTTCTTTGTGTCTGTTCCTCCCTTTTCTGATGAGGACGTGAGGAAGGTACATCTTGACTGTACCAGGCCTTCTCACTTTCTATCTCCAGATATGCTTGCTTGGTTGCGCAATATCCGCCCCGCGCATCTGGTTTATCGCAACCGAGATAGTGTGTACTTGGAGCCTTACCTACCTAGTAGGTTTTCTCGCCAATTTGGTTATAGCCAGTTGTTCCTTGATTGTCCCAACCCTTGTTTGGGTTTTGAAGGCAGCGTTCTTGATGGCGTCCGAGCGTGGAATTATTATGACGCTTATCATACTCGGGCCAGCTTCTCGGTTCCTGATGCTAAGGCGCCGAGGGAAATTTTGTATGTGGCTGCTTTGTATCACGTTATGGCGAATAAGCCTCCTGTTAACTTCGATCCGAGTACCAGTTTCATCGTGGGTACCAGTTTAGAGGAGAAGCCCAAGGGGGCTAAGGCTAGAAAGCAACTGGCGCTCCAGATTCCCCTCCCTGAATCAGAACCTTCCGAGTCGGCTGAGGAGGAGGATGATCATGATAGCAAAGACTCCCTTTCTGGTGGGGGTGAAGAAGTAACGGATCAACCGCTTCCCACACCCGATGAACTGGCGGAAGATCCGTTGATTACTGCACAAGAGGAAGTAGTGAGAGAAGAACAGCCTTCGGCTGTGCCTGGTTCCTCGCGTAAACGAGTCAGACCCGAGTCTTCTGACGGTAGAGTGACCTTTTCCGTGAAGAGGGCTGCCGTTAGGTCTCGCGAATTACTTATTACCGAGAGGGGTGAAGATACAGACGCTATTCCGGAGGTAAGACCAAGTCGTAGCAATCTCTTTGTTGTAGTTTTCTTTTCTCTTGGAGATATGACTTAATCACTTTTCTTTGTAGGTTTCCGATGAACCGGCCTCTCCTGAATCGTCTACCACCCCTGAAGTTGATCCGGCCCTTGCTGCTTTGATTAGCGACATGTGTGCTGCGGTCCTTTCTGCGGGGGCTCTCTCAGCGGCGGCTGGAAGCTCCCAGGTTGCTGAGGTCTCGGCCCGGGGTGACGAAGGTTTCCTCGGACCCATCTCCGAGACCGCTGATCTTCAGCAAGGCGCCGTCGATCTCGGTGCATCCCCTCCCGAGGACGTAAGGGGGGAGGAGTCTGTTATACCTGACTCGGAAGCTATTGGTAAAGAGGCTGCGGTGGCTGCAGGCGAACCTCGGCCTCCACACTCCTCAACTGGTAAGATAGGCCAGATATTGACTAGTGAAGGGGCTTATTTGCTCTATCAACATATCCTCCGGGTCAAATCGATTCATGGTTGCCTTGGCCCTGCAGGTCCTGACCCTTTACTTCCCGCCGTGGATGTTCTTGGGAAAGGCTCGGTCTGCCGTGATATGGGAGGAAAGAGCGTTCCCTCTCCTTTGCCGTCTCATGTCGAGGGGCCTCCCGCCAGCTCTAGGCAAATGGGAATGGAGTTGGCGATGGTCTCCGGCTCATCCTCCGCAGA
>JANAVB010016798.1:5695354-5708569 GCA_029216955.1 Iris pallida | reverse complement strand
TACAGGGTCAGACTCCGAATTGAGGTCCAAGTGACCTATGTTATAAATTCAATGTCAATAATTGAAAATTAAATCAATAGTGTTCCTATCTAATTATCCCTTTGGTTTCTAGTGTCTTGTTTGTACTCTACCCCTAAATTGGAATGGTCAATCCCTTCCTCCTAATGTGTTTGTCTACTAGTGATATTCTGCATGTTTATTCACAGTTTTACCCCTTTCATTGAACCCTCCTGTTCATATAGCTGATACATTGGTGTATTATCCTGTTAACATAGTTTATTGGCTAATCCCTACCCTTGGTAGGACTTACCAGTAGTAAAACCATCCTGGTGCCTATTTCCTGCTACACCTTCCTCCCCTTGGTATACTGGATATTCAACCTGGTGGTCTTCTCAACCTGGGTACAAATACTGGATTCCACAAAACCTGGGTTGCCCAACAGTTTATTAGGAACACTCCTATTCTATGGTGTTAACCTGTTACCAGGTTTTGAGTTGGTTAGACAATGATTCACCAATGGGTGTTCTAAGACTCAGGAAATCTCTAATAACCCAGGAACTAAAGTATGTGTTTTAAGTACTGGAACTTGCTGGATTGATACTCACAGGGTTAGCTGGCTTATGCTAGTTCCCATGCCTGGACACTGCTATTAGCAACCCCTAAATTCGAACAGGTGGTTCAATCTTGCACTGGGTGTGATACTTGGATGCTGCCAAGATTTAAACTGTCAACTCCCAATGAGTTCTCATAGGTTGAATACTGCCCTCCCCCTATCTCAACTTTTGCCAGATCAATAGTCTTAGTGTAAGGGGAAAACATCAACTCAAGTACATACCTCACTGGCACACCCTATAGTAGGTTTATATGTGGTGACCCTGAACCTAGGTCCACTAGGCCACCCAGGTGTAACAGGTCACCTCAATCCTTCTCCATTATCTAGTACAAGGTGTGTGCATCTGTGAAGGTGATATCAGACTTATCACCTAGGTGCATGGTCCTGCCAAGCCTATGTCCTACTGAAATATCTACACACAGGAAAGTACCTTAAGTTTAAAGTCCCAAGGTGTTGTAGATAACTCTACATAATCCTACGCCTTTGTTAGCCCTGTGTACCAGAAAGTCTAATATGATTAGGACTTAGCATCCCCAAGGTTGCCTTGTATTTGTTAGTCTTGGCTTCTAGGAAGTTCAGCTACTAACATTGGTGTTGGGGAATAGTCCCCTATTTCCTAGGACTAACCTGATCGGAATGGGTATTGGTCAAGCCTGATATCCCATTACCCATTCAACTTGGAACTGCATCTGGCATTGGTATTCCTTTGCCACCAAGTGTATCAGTTGGGTCAACTGGCGTGACTCTTTTGGTACCTATTTCTTTGATACATCACTCTCTGGTATCTAGATGCACATGTGATTGCCTGTCAGGTGATATGATATGCAACCCTCCTGTCCCAGGTTCTTAGGCTTTTCCCTAGTTCTTAGCCTCTACTCTAACATTGCTCTACTGCATCATATCGACCACAGGGATCATGAACAGTTACAATGGTTCCCAAGTTCACTCATTCAAGGAATATACTACTACCTGTGCCAGTAATGTTTTCTGTCTTAGGATTTTGGAAATCTCCTGTCATCAGGTTCTTATGATGTAACAGGGCACAATAGCTCATATGGACACTGGGCCATTCGTTAACAAGTACATGCTTGCTCAAGGCTACCTAAGGCTATGAGTGACAGGCTTAGTCATTACCCAATGGCCAAGTTGTTGCATACTCTCACTTGACCTGTTCTTTTTGGTATTAGGGCCTGCCACTCCAACCTATAGGACCCTGGCCTCCCTCACAGCCTGGTTAGGATATTGGGGTTCTCTAGAAAAACTCGTAGGTGCAAGGGTAACACACAGTGATATGGGAACACAAGGGATCCTCATAGTGTCCTGGTCAGATGGCTTTATTTATCAATCACTTTGGTGTTAGACCTATATGTGGTGTCGAAATACTCCCCAGTCTTGAACAGTGCATTGATTTAGGAAAAACAACAAACACCTAACCCTCCCATCTACTCTAATGCTGATAACAGGTCTATAATATGGTATTGTCAAGAGAGTCGATTGCCTTACCTTGTATTCATACGAATTCATGATTTCTTCCTGGCGTCTACTCGGGGTCTTCTCTCCTGGAAGTAATGCGGTGGCTAGGGTTTGAAAGGAGAAGCATGGCAGGATCACCCATGCTTATATAGATGGGGAGGGATATGATCGAAGGGAATTTAAACTGTTTGAATTCAGTTCGAACTTATCCCTTGAGGATTATGAGTTATTCGAAATCTGATTTGAACTAGGAGTACTCTTTAAGTAATAGCAAAGTTTGAATTTAAACTTAACACTCGGGTCCCTGGCTGTATTGGCTTTTACAAGAAACCCCAGTTTGCATATAGATATTTCTATACATGTAGTATTGTGTCTAACAACCAGTTGTCTGAGTTGGAATAAATGAGAAATTAACTAAATAGAAATTAATAAATAATAAAAATTTGATGGGGCTTACAAGTCTACCTCCCTTGAATTAATTTCGTCCTCGAAATTCAGCTGAAAAGTAGTGTAGAACTGTACCTCAGTCTTCAAAGAGGTAGGGGTAGTGCTCGGCATCTCGTCTCTTTCCCATGTGGACTCTGGTAAGTGGTGTCTCCACGCGACGCGAACTAAGGGGATCACTTGATTCCTTACTACCTTCTTTCTGCCGTCCAAGATCTCCATGGGCTGCTCCTCGTAACTGAGACTCGGTCCCACCTCGATCTCTGAATAGTCAAGACATGACTAGGATCTGCCACGTATCGTCGCAGCTGAGATACGTGGAATACGTTATGCACTCCTTCTAGTGCAGGTGGCAAGGCTAATCGGTATGCTACTGCACCGATTTTCTCGAGAATCTCAAACGGCCCAATGAAACGTGGGCTGAGTTTACCGCCTTTACCGAAACGGATAGTGCCTTGTGTTGGAGAAATTTTCAAAAATACCAAGTCATCGACCTAGATGCACAAAAATGTTAACACGAAACTCACAGCATATCAGTGATCTTGGCGAATGTTATTTCAAGATCCTCTAGCCGTTTGTTGGTCTGATCACTGTCTTCTTCAGGACTTTCTCCGTCCGTAATGTATGTAGAAAACATGCGAAGAAGAACAGAAGAAACAGTACAACTGGTGCTGATATTGTCTGTCTCCGAGTGGACCTGTCCTTCATCTTCAGGTAGAGGAGGCAGATAGTTGCCATCAAATTCAGAGGGATCATCGCCCTCTGGAAGGCTACCCCCAGTGTGAGGGTCATCCGCTTCATAATCTGAGGGAATACTACCCCCAGCTTGGGATTCTTCGTCGTTCGTACGGAACCTTGCCTTTGATCAAGTACCCATATAAACTCCTTCAGATATGACAGCCTATTGGCTATCTGTTGGTAGACTTCTTCTTCTTCTCGCTGAACTGAGAGTGAAAGTTGGGTTTGTAGTCCACCATTTTTTATTGGACTTCCGTATGGGGGACTCTATGAAGCCATGTTGGATGAAACACACAGTGGCTTCTCATCGTCAGAGAAGTGCAGCCGTCGAAACACAAATTTTCTCTGAGGAACTCTTGTTGCTTTGGAGCAACAATAGTTGATAATAATACTGGTACACAGATATGCACTATGAATTGTTATGTCCTCTCTCGCTTTACGCTTATGATTTATCATATCGTGCAAGTCAGCAGAAGGGAGTTTTGCCTTACAAACCCATGTTGCATGCATCGTCGAGCTTTGCTTGCGGGTTCCTAAGGAGAGTAGGCACATCCAGACTTAGTTCACGTGCAGGGGCAACCCCCACATCTAAGTTCTGTAATGTCCTTGAAGACAGTCCCGTGCTATATGAGTTGGGGCCTTCCGTTTGTTGTGGGCGCATAGGCCTTGGAGACTGGCCTTGGGTGCATGCTCCTTGACGGCATGTCTAAGCCTCCTTGATGTGGACGCATAGTATGGATCCAGAGAGCCTGGGCGCATAGCCTTGGGCGCATGGCTTTGGATGCCCAGCCTGCTGAAGACAGAAGTGTTCTGGTTGGGGCTATGCTCCCAAACACTCCCTTGGACGCATAGCTTTGGGCACATGCTTGGTGGAGCAGTGTTGTTTTCTCCCAGTTTCGCCTCTTTCGTTTGTGAGCCTCGTCGGATTTGGCCAGAGTGTCGCA
Organism: Iris pallida; assembly: GCA_029216955.1. Classification (NCBI taxonomy): domain Eukaryota; kingdom Viridiplantae; phylum Streptophyta; class Magnoliopsida; order Asparagales; family Iridaceae; genus Iris; species Iris pallida. Next base: position 5,704,357 of record JANAVB010016798.1, on the reverse strand, counting down.
CACCCCGATTCTTGGCATCGTAGTATTTTTCTTTGCCAAGTCTCGGGTGTTGAATACCCTGTTGTTGGTTGTGCATGAAAGAAGTCACTGGGCTAGTAGAGCCTAGAACGGTGTGAGCCTTCTCCATTTGGGGAACTTCTGTGGCAGAGTCATACGCCCATGTGACAGAGTCCTCCAGTTGCATATCTGCTATGACACTAGCAAGATATGCACAACGAGCCTTCGGAAGCCAAGTCTTGCGAGACTTGTTTAGCTTTGCTGATTTTGAAGGAGTAGAGCCATCCCTAGAGAGCATCTCTTCGAATGCCTGCTGATCGAACTTTACGATCAGCATCTTCTGAGTGCTCCCTACTTTGTTGGTACCGGATTGCGTCACCACCTTCTCGTCAGATGAAAAGGTAGTCCACAGCAGAGTCGCTATTTTTGTGGACACACACAAAAAAGAAGAAAAAAATGATGTCTTTTCTTTATTGGCGCAAGACACCACAAAACGAGTACGCTTGAAAGATCCTGCACTGAGGATCCCCGAGTACAAAAAAAAATTATGGGGAATGGAACGATGGAGATCGAGTGGCAGTTGCTCCTTTACTCCGTTGATACTCCGATTACAAAAATGGGAGAAAACCTAAGAAAATTGCTAACTCTCGGCTCACTGGCAAGAAGTGCAACAACTTGGCTCTTGAAAATGCTCTCCGTTCTGTGTTTTGAAGAGGGATGAGACCTCCCTTTATAGTCGTTCTTGAGCTGGAATGATGTTATGCGCCCACATGAAAAAATATGTTAGTTTTTACGTGGGCGCATAGTCCTGCTTTGGGCGCATAGGATGTAGGCACATACAGGCTGCGTGATCGTGGGTTGGTCGTAGTGTTGACGTGGCCGCATGCTTCAGTGCACGAATGCTCATGGAGACTGATGTAGCCGTACGCATCGGGCACATTTTAATCATGTCTTTGACTGATTCAGGCTTGGGTGCATAGCCACGTCTCAGTCTATACGTCCTCCTTTTGGAGGAGCTAGTCTTGGGCACATGAAACTTCACTGGCTGGACGCATGAAGCTTCACTGACTGAGCGCATGGAGTTCCACTGATTGGGCGCATGGAACTTCACTGACTGGGTGCATGGAGTTTCACTGGCTTGGGCGCATGGAGCTTCTCTGGCTTGGTCACATGGGGCTTCATTTGCTGAATTTTTTTCATGCTTCTACAGATAATCGTCCTCTTCAGATCGTAACTCTTGCTTTGAGTCAGAACTAATTCATTTTCGATACGCACATTAGATCCACGCAATCCTCAAACTTACTTTATCGTTAATCACATGTCCAACAATCCTTGAATTTACCTTCGCATCAAACTACGAGTCAAAATCATCCAATTGCCATGCCATGATCTCCCGCAAATTCGATCATCCCCGCTGGACATGAATCACCATGCCAGCGCCCTCGCGGAATGATCGTCCTAATCCGGCGTGACGCATGTGCGAGACTGGAGTTGCGCTCACACAAGACAACAACGTCAACGTTGTGGTTATCGTCGAAGCAATCAAGACATTTCTGTTTTCATCCAAGTAATATATCAATCCAGTTCTCAAATATTTCCTATTTTCATTTATCATCAAATCCATCAACGTTTTTGTTTCGCATAGTCCGACTATCATTTACAAGTAATCCAAACATCTATTACTATCAAAATCCTAAATATATATTCCATCTAAATAATAACATTTTACACGATCATCATTCCTCGAATCAAGGTAACCTCGAGTTATCGCACATCAATCTTTAATACGCCTTAATACCATCGATGACGTATATACCTGACAATCTTCCTTTGTGACAAAATCTGAGTCATGGAACATAATTCCTCAATTTGCATCATTCTATGCTAACTCAATATCATAACCGGCACCTGCTTTTTGGGATACGAGTGTGTAGCCAACTCCAGTCTACGCCGCAACATCGACGGTAGTACGTTGTCTCTATCTCAATCTCAATCTTAAAATAAAAAAATCACATCTATTTCGATCATTCAGAATAATTATTTTATTTACAAATCCAATAATATACTAAAAATAATTTTAGGAACAAATCCGCTAAACATTTAAATAAAAGAAACTAATTAATCTATCTAGAATCTAAGGTCGGCCTCCGTGGTCTCTATCTCCCACGTATAGTCCATAGCGCAAAAGTAAAAAAAGCATGCCAAGTCACCTGTAACGATCCAGTCAGGAAAGGAGCAAAGTACCTTAATACAAAATAAACCAGATAGTAGAGATCCATTGTAATAATAAGGAGCATGTATATGAACTGGAAACGATAACATGAACAAGAAACTACTAGTAGGGACATGTACGAACAAGACAACTGGAAAATAAACATGAGCAAATAAAATTAATCAAACAGTGCTTTGAAATACCTTTAACTTGTGAACGGCTGGGATAATATGACATATCATACGATTGCTATCATTTATTTTTGGTACGACTAACCCATACGTGAGGTGTATGACTTAGCTATTATTCACTAAATATTCATTGGGGTTTGTTCACACGTCTACTTAGCATTTTCCCACCCGACCCATTAAACAGTCAATAAACCAGCAATGATACAATCAAGCCAATCATGTCACAATCATGTCTCAACAGAATACTCAATGAAACACAATGAAAGATAGCATTATAATGTAATAAACAGATAAAGCAATAGTATACTTGCCATGAGTTAAGTTGCAGTGGTTGTGTGACTTGATCATATTAGCACAAATTAGGTCAAAAGCTATAGTCATAAATGGTTCGAAGAGATAATGATGTCGAGATCCATAACATCCAATGATTCCTAGATAACCCCAAGATAAAGAAACTCCAAAGTCGTCGTTATGGCCAATCGTGACCAAATCGATGAATTACCGATCAAATTTGAGTTCAATGAATAAAATAAAATATTAAACAAATTTCTAAATTTTTGGAAAAATTATATATTGTAGATCTTCGTGTCAGCTTTCTAAAACTTCAAACGGATCACAAAACGGAGTTCTAGGTCTTCCGAAATCTCGAAAACAGTGCAATGCGTCAATTTTTGGACAACATACACTCAAATAAATCTCCAAAAATTTACGTATAATATTACAGAAAATAAAATATATTTTTGGAAAGCTAACATCGATACAGTTCTAAAAAAAATGGAGGTGAAACGAAGCCCGAAGTTGGTCGCAACGGCTTTTCAAAGTTGCTATAGCTTAAAAAAAAGAGGCAGAATTTATGACAAATTTTGGCCTATTTTGGACGAAAAAGAGAGTAATTTTGAAAAAAAAAATATGTGGGAGATGACATAGCTTCAATAGGTATATATAATGGGTAGCAAATATTTAATTAGGATTAGATAGGAAAGGTTTTGGTTCCGGAGAAGAATAATGACTCCTTAAATAGATGGAGATTGACTCAATTTCCTAATTTAGAAGGGTCAAGAATCTAATGAATAAATCTTTCCATTAAATTCAATTCAAATCAATCTCAAACCTATATGGATCAAATCTCAATACATAATTAATCATAATAAATAATATCCAATATTATCAAATAAAATTTAAAGTATATTTGTATAAATCCAAATCTTATAAAAATAATTTAGTAATTTTTTTGTCATTCAAAAATATTTATAGAATTAAAAAAAATTTCTAACCCAAAAAATATTTCAAACTAAAAGTAAATAAGATTTAAAAAATTCGAAAAGTGGGCTTACAAATCTTCCCACCTTAGAATAATTTTGTCCTTGAAATTTTAAAGCATACGATTAGACACGATTAAGAATATAATCATGAAATGATACGATTAACAAACAATAGGTTAAGCATAATCGTGGATTGAATCGAGAGCTCAAGAAAAGATATGATTTGACACGATCAAAATATAGTCAAAAAGGGTTAGTCAAAACCTAGGCTTGGTTAAGGATAGAATCGAAATAGGATTTTCTCAACAAAAAAGTCATTAGGCACGATTATCTATTAACCAAAGTCATTCGGACACGATTATAGAATCAAAATCTAGAAAAAGGTGCGAATTGGCTTGATCGAATTATAATCAAGATAGTCTAGTCGCGATCGAAATCGTTTAAGAATGATCAAATCGAAATCGTTTCGGCATGATCCACTATTTAACCCAAATCATTTAGGCATGATTATCAAATCTAGATACGATTATGTATCTAGTGGAAAGAAATCATAATAGGTTTAAAAGATTACTAGGAAACCTAATAATGATATAAAAATAAAAGATAAGAAAGAAAGGTTCAAGAAAGAAAAAGATAATAACTAAATCAAATTCAAGTGAGGGTGCATGAAGTTGCGAACCATAAAAATCAATAGTCATATGCCAAAAAGGATGTAGTCTCTATAATATTCAAAAACCGTAAGCATATCTGAAGTTATTTTACCGAAAATTTATGCCTCGCTAGTGTACATCTGGCTGCAATAAACCCTTGGTTCCATGACTCAAATAAGAATATGGTATCGAATGATTTATCAACTCTATCTAATATTGACATAACAACTCAAAGATCAAAATAGGGCAATTGGACATAGTTTTAATTTTATTCGATAACCTATACTTACTTGAAATTACTTCAACTTAGGGGTCATGCCTTGCCAGTGCGCTGCTGGCTGCAGTGAACCCGCGGTATCCATAATTCAAATAAATGGAGACAGTGCGCATCTGCCTTGCCTCATCGAAAATTATTTCAACTATATCCATAAGAATTTCATAGGAGTTTCTAGAATTTCAAACAAGTCAATCATGATAGAAAAAGTGTAAGTATCTGTCCTTGAAGTAGAAGTATCAATTTGAAAATAAAACGATCGCAAAATGAACGAAGACGACTTGGAATTAATATACGGATAATTGAATCAGGTTAGGCTCAAAACTCAATAGATGGAAAATAGAGGATCGACTCTTAGAAAAATAATTACTCATGGCCAATGGAAAATAACTAAGTAATACGGACAATACGATATGAAGATGTTTAGAGAAGGTAGAAAATAAAGGTGAACAAATAAGGCTTGAATTCTAGGGAGGCCTAATTTACCAAGTGAATAGTCTACCCACCTTTGATCCTACCTTCCTAATGAAACACAATAGTGTATCCTTCTATGAAAGTCATCTAATAGGGTTTAGAATTCAATAAATCCTTGGTTAACTCATATAGCCCAGTTTAGCAACCTTAACTACCCAACAGTTAAATAAAATAACGGGTTTCCTAGTCCTAGTCATTCTTCTAAAAATTAAATCAATCCTAATTGTGAATGAGTATTTCCTAGTCGCAGGCTCACAGTATTACGACTAATGTAGGTACTACCGCGAGTTCGTACAATTTTGCAAAAATATACCTGTATGGGCCACCTAAAAAACTTGTCACGACCTACACCTGCTTTTCGGGATACAAGTGCGTAGCCATGTCCAGCCTACGCCGCAACATCGACGGTAGTACGCTGTCTAGGCCTCAACCTCAATCTTAAAATAACAAAATCATATCTATTTTTTATTCATAATAATTATTTTATTTACAAATCCAATAATACAATAAAAATGATTTTTAGGAACAAATCCGCTAAACATTTAAATAAAATAAAATAACTAATCTATCTAGAATGTAAGGTCGGCCTCCAAGGTCTCTATCTCTCACGTATAATCCATAGTGCAAAAGTAGAAAGCATGCCATGTCACCTACAATGATCCAGTCAGGAAAGGAGCAAAGTATAATACTATTGGATTTATGTAACTTAATACAAAATAAATTAGACAGTAGAGATACATTATAACAGTAAAGGAACATGTATATGAACTAGAAACGATAACACGAACAAGAAACTACTAGCAGGGATATGTACGAACAAGACAACTGGAAAATGAACATGAGCAAATAAAACTAATCAAATAGTATTTTGAAATATCATTCGACTTGTGAACGGCTGGGCTAATACAACACATCATACGATGGTCATCATTCATTTTTGGTACGACTAACCCATATGTGAGGTGTATGACTTAGCTATCATTCATTAAACATTCATTGGGGTTTGTTCACATGTCTACTTAGCATTTTCCCTCCCGACTCACTAAACAGTCAACAAATGAGCAATGATACAATCAAGTCTATCGTTTCACAATCGTGTCTCAACATAATACTCAATGAAACATAATAAAAGATAGCATTATAATATAATAAGCATATAAAACAATAATGTACTTGCCTTGAGTTAAGTTGCAGTTGTTGTGTGACTTGATCATATTGGCACAAAATAGGTCAAAAGCTATAGTCATAAATGGTCCGAAGAGATAATGATGTCGAGATCCATAACATCCAATAATTCCCATATAAGCCCAAGATAGAGAAACTCCAAAGTCGTCGTTATGGCTAATCGTGACCAAATCGGTAAATTACCGGTCAAATTTGAGTACAATGAATAAAATAAAATATTAAAAAAATTTCTAAATTTTTGGAAAAATTATATGTTGTAGATCTTCATGTCAGCTTTCCAAAACTTCAAACGGATCACAAAACAGAGTTTGAGGTCTCCCAAAATCTTGAAAACAATGAGATACGTCAATTTTCGGACAACAGACACTCAAATAAATATCCAGAAATTTACGTATATAATTACAGAAAATAAAATATATATTTGGAAAGGTAATCTCGATACGGTTCTAAAAAAACTGGAGGTAAAACGGAGTCTGGAGTTGGTCGCAACGGCTTTTCGAAGTTGCTATAGCTTTAAAAAAATAAGGCTGAATTTATGATAAATTTTGGCCTATTTTGGACGAAAAAGAATAGAATTTTGGAAAAGAAAATATGGAAGATGACATAGGTTCAATATGTATCTATAATGGGTAGAAAATACTTAATTAGGATTAGATAGGAAGGGTTTTGATTTTGGGAGAAGAATAAGGACTCCTTAAATAGATGGAGATTGACTCAATTTCCTAATTTGGAAGGGTCAAGAATCTAATGAATAAATCTTTCCATTAAATTCAAATCAAATCAATCTCAAACCTATATGGATCAAATCTCAATACATAATTGATCATAATAAATAATATCCAATATTATCAAATAAAATTTAAAGTATATTTGTATAAATGCAAATCTTATAAAAATAATTTAGCAAATCTTTTGTCATTCAAGAATATTTATAGAATGAAAAAATATTTTCTAACCCCAAAAAATATTTCAAATTAAAATAAATAAAATTTAAAAAATTCGAAAACTGGGCTTGCACTCAAGTCATCAAGCAACATCTATTCCAAATCCTTAGAGTCATTCTCGTATCTTCAAACCATTCACACCTCCATTTGACGGAGCACAGGGTTAGAGAGAGGGAGCTAGGCCACTTGTGGTGCAGCATCATGCCCCGCACGGTCGAGGAGGCCGACGCTACGGGTGACGAGTTAGCAGGTCTCTCTTTTCCTGTTCTTCTTTTTCCATCTTGTTGTGTGATTCTATTAGTTCCTGTTAGGATATTTTGTGTCGTGCTAGGTAGTGTAGTGACCCTGTTTGACTGTGAAATCATGACCAATAGGACCATGATCTTGCATGTTATTAGATAGAAATTTTTTGACTTTGATTGTTGGGGGTTTGACCTAGAAGAGGTACGACCAACTTTAAATTTTGAGGGCAAAATTTTTCTAAGGGTGATAGGTTTGTAACCACCACTTTCCTGGAACAGGAGTATTTTTAACTTTTTATGAATTTGATTATTTTAGTTATCATTTAATTAATTAAATTGTGTTAGTGATATTATTTTGGTAAAACCTTAGAACCACCTTGACTAAATGATTAGACATGACCATGGTCGACTAAATTTATAAGTTTAGATAATCTTTAAACATAATTTGTTTAGTTGTTAGTCTCTAATCTAACTAGGAATGTCATTTAACACTTTTGGGCTAAAAACACTAAGTTAGATTGGGCCTTTCTTCTTGAAACTTGACATGACAATTAGGAAGGGCCTCTTAGGCATTTTCTATAAACTAAACTAGCCTACACATGGTCGGCCACATTTGGCCTCTTATCCTTTGCTATTAATAGCAATCATTCCTCCTTCTTCCCCATTTCATAGAAATGCTAACCCTAATTTGTAGTTCTTCCCCAAATTTCCCCTTCTTCCAAATTGCCTTCAAATTCCTTCAAACCAATTGCATTTTCTTCCCCTTGAAGAGGAGAAGGCTCTATTGGCTAGCTTGGGAGCATTTGGAGAACTTGGACACTTAGAGCTTGGTGGAGATCTAGATCTAGGAATTTGTGCATTGGGAATCCATCTCCCAATTGGTAAAAGCTCTTTAAACCTCTAATTTCCCTTTTATTAGTGTAGATGCATTTATTTAGGACCCCCATTGCATTAGGGTGCCATTAGAGAGGAGTTGAGGCTCTCCTCTTCCTATTTGAAGGATTTCTCCATTTTATTTTGATATAAATTGGGGGAAATCCGAAATTAAGATTCTAGGGTTTGTAAAATTCGTAGATTAGGTCATACTAATGGTTTAGAGCATGTAGGCATGCTTTGGGTCAAGTTTTGATCCATTTGGAGTGCGTATCACGAGAGTATCGGATACGCACACCAAGTGTTTGTCGAAATGACCCATAGAGCATTCCATGTTCTAATTTCAGTTTTAAATGTTGTTATAGATTTGATTTACCATTTTTTATATATATTATGGTTGTCAAGTGAAATAGAATGGATTTGGTAGGTTAACATAGATTTGGGAGCATGATCATAGTGTTCTGTTGACTATAATATTACATTCACTCCATACCTGGACATTAAGACCAGTCACCTCATTTGATGTTGTCTTGCTATACACTTGTAGCAGTCCATATGCACATCTATTAGTCCAGTCCACACTATGTTTGTTCATCCCAACTTAAACTCATTAGACTGTTCTGCCCATTCAAATTTAATGTCAAGACCTTGCCATAGTTTTGTCCTGCCCCTCATTTCATGATTCAGTCTATATTACCT